>VYZW01001826.1:8210-20348 GCA_013401315.1 Balaeniceps rex | reverse complement strand
CATTATGTACGTTAAAACAGATGGAACAGAAACCAATGAGGTAAATTATTAGCATCTCTCTTCCCTTAACCAATCTCAGACCTCCCCGAACTTATGTAATTATTAAGGGTAACTTTTATAAACAAAAGCTACCTTGCAAGCTGTAACAAAATATTTGCTAAAGAATTCTGAAAATTAATGCAAATAAGAGTTTGCTTAGTATCAGGTGTACATTTGGAGTGGATCATATGTGTGGGAGACAGTAGTCTGAAGTTCTTACGTACCAGAACAGTCATTGCTGGCACACATAAACTGAAGGAAACTACTCAAGTGAACAATGGTTTGTAGGTGCAGGATCTTGACTAAATGTATGGTATGGAAATATTTATTTGTGATTCAGTCCTGATAACAAGTCTTTTAATATATCATACATCACGGACTCAAGCTCATTCAGAAAGACTATCTGAAGGCTTTGTCATATTTTCTTAACATTTATTGCTTTAATTATATATTGAAAACTCGCTTCCTAGAAACAGGCTGAATTCTCCTTTTCCCTAGTTTCTTATAAATAAAATTTTCCTTTTCTCTAGTTTGTCTATGTTAATTGATTTTGTCAGCTTTTATGGCCTTGAATTAATACTTTTTCATGGTTTCACAGAATTTCTGTACTAAGTACATGACATTCTCTTTCTGTATCATTTTTACCCAGCAGAATTTCAGACACTGATAATGTAAAGTGTATGATCAATATCTATTGCAAATTATGCTTTCTCTAGGTGGAAGTTGGTCGTGTTTCAACCCATACTCTAAAAAGTCTGACATCCCTTACAGAGTATACTGTTGCTATTTTCTCCCTGTATGATGAAGGACAATCTGAACCACTTACTGGCAGTTTTACTACAAGTAAGTATTGCTGAACTAAAGGCTTTCCAAGAAGAATTTTTATACTCTGTTACTTTACTGGAAAGTAAGACCAGTAACAGCAAGTGTCTCTGGTTGTGAATTCAGATATATGGAATGCTTTCTGTTATTTTCATTGGAGTTTTTGGCTTCTTTGCTCCCTTATTATGGGGCCAATTGCATCCTTACTCATGGGAGTAATCTCTGGACATCATGAAAACATTTGTGTGGATAAGGTTCATTTCTTAAGTCTTTCCACAATCAGCCATTTTAAAGCATCTTTTATTGCAATTAGGTAGTAAAGCGTTTGTCTCCCCAGCTTTCTGAAGCATCATTCAGTGTGATGGCATTTGTCTCTCCAGCTGAAGTGTGATGAGTTTTGAATCCTACATTTAACCAGTGAACTACCTAGGCAATAAAGGGTAGAACCTTATATACATACAGAGAAACTGAAACACTAAAAGGAGAAAATATAAGACATTTAAGGCTCCTGTAGTCCATTTAGCACGGTTATAGTTTCTGTAACTGTAGTTTTGCATTAAACAAATGGCTGATGACACTTATTAATACTTTCCAACATAATAATGGGAAGAGAAGGGCTTTGAGGGAGGAAAGAGAAACATGAGGTGGAAAAGGAAGGAGAACATACATGTATGGAACAAGAGGTTGGTACTTACATGCAAACTGCAAATGGAAATGCACACAGAGTCTCTGGAAAGGGCAGAGATTGGGACTTTGCTTTGAGGTAGAGGAAAAGAAAAGAGCATGGTGCACAGAGCTCTGAGCAAAGGAGAGGAAATGAGGGTTGCATGGAGCTCCTTCAGTGGAGAGAGGACAAGGAGGCTTGTCCAGTTAGAGTACATAAAGAGTGTGTATTGTGTGTGTTCCCCTGCCCCAACCACAAAAACACTTCTGTAAGTACAAATAAGCGTGCAAAGAATCTGTAGTGCCTTTGTTATCTACCTCCTATGTTACACAATTTGTAACAAACTGCAAGTAAAATGATAGGTGCTTGACATTGCCATCTATGCAAGTCTCAGAGAATAATTTACTCTCACTTTTCTTTTGCATAATATTTTGCAGAAAGAGTGCCAGCTCCCCAGCATTTGGAAATTGATGAANAACAATTAGTCAGTCGGAACCTCTCCCTCTGAAGCCCACCTCCTCAGATATTGCTTTTTACAGATTGGCATGGATTCCTTTGGACGGGGGGGAATCTGAAGAGGTGAGCTGCCTTGACTTTCTGAGGGTGTGAAATGGAAAAGAAAATTCCATTCTGAGGACACCTATGCTGCAACTTTTGCCAGTTAAATATGGCCAACTGACTTACAGAAAAATCTGCCCCACTGCAAAGCTCTCTAAACCAAAATCAAATGAATATTCCAGTTTCTTTTTGAAGAGGAAGTGAGGAAAGAAGAGATCCTTTGTGAATAATCAGTCTAATCTGTAATGTGCCAACTGCCATAGAACTAGCATTGCTGTTTGATGCTACTTCAGTTTTTAGAGGTTCATGTTCTTCACTTTGCTGTGAAGATGATGATGGTAGCTGAGCCAGAGCAGTGATATCCTCACATAAGGCTCCACATTTGTCTAACGTGCTGGCCACAGTAAAATTGCCTGTGAAGCCTTAGTTATGTAATGTTACCAAGGGAAAAGTTTACACATAGTTAATTTATTAGATTGTTCCTTTATTTTTTATGTTTTTTTCTCTTTTCCCCCCTTATGCTGTATTTTTTGCTCTAGGCCCTTGTGCATCTTCTCCATAGTGCCATTTTCATCAGTCTGAATTTTTAAATGATTTTCATCCCTTTAGCTTTTCCTTTTTTATTCTCTTTTTCCAAGTAGAAAAAGACAGATGCTTTCACTCCCTTTCCCAAATTTTCATCTTTGTAGTCTGCCTCATTTCCTCTTTCCCTTTCTTTGTTTCTTTACTCATTCTTTTGGCTTATTTTGTACTCCTCAATCTTTAATGACTCTCTCAAACATCTTGTTCTCTTGGCATCAGCGCTGAGAAGAGAGGCCACATCCGCAAACTGTTTATCTGGGTACAGAACTCGGTGGGGAAGATGGCATTTCCCATCTGGCCCTAGGTTTCATGCATCATTTTGTCATCCATTAGGGCAAAAAGCAGTCATTCCAGCTTAGGTTATGTGGCATTTTTTCTGTAAATTTAGCTTAGCCTGATTCTTTCTTCCCTTTCACCTAGCGAGAGGTAGTCACGCAAGAAAGAAATAAATTACAGGAGTGAGCAGGGAAAAGGAGGAGTTGGCAGATGAGTGAGTGGAAGCAGGTGATCCCCTAGCATTTTCTCCTGCAGTAGGTGAACTGATTTGCTTCTGTTTAAGTTCCAGTAGTAGCTGTCAGGGAATCCGTTTAAGCCATATGCATTTTTAAGTGAGATTTATGATATCTGTGTTCTTTGAGTGTGAGAATAAATTATCAAGAAATATTTGAACTGTTAAGGTTCCACTTGTTCATTGTATTCACTAAGAACTGCTGGAGGCCCTAATATTTTAGTACATTGAAATATTAAAAATACCCGAGCTGCTTTCTTGTTCTCCTTGCATGACCTCTCTAATGGGGTCAGGCCTAGGATAGCACAATACCTCCGGGCTGTTGCCTCTTTAAGCTTCTTTCCCAGCTAAGTGATCAGTCATGCAGAGAAACGACATGCACTCCCTCTGTCTTTCTCCCAAGACCCAACTTGCCAATTAGCTGAGCGGGGTCAGGGAGTGGTGGTAAGAATTACACACCTCTCGGCGTACTTCACTCACACTGCTGATGGGTGAGGAGCGTTTAGTGGGGTGTTAGCGCTAAAGAGCCAGAATAAATTTAAGAGCGACCTTTTATTTCTAGCTTACACTAGAGAATGAATGCTGTTACACTCATGCACTTGTTACTATTCTTGCTTCTGTTATTTGTCCTCTCCACTTGAAAGTTCAGCACTTTGTGTTCTTTTTTTGTGGTCTTATCTGTGGGATAAATTATCAGGGAGCGGAGGGTGATGGAAGTTATGCTTCAGAAAGTATGCCAAAGTTATGTGTAAGATAGTAGCTATGTATAGATCTTTTATAATGATTTGATATATGACTAGCGGCTCTGGAAAGTTGGAAAGGAAGGTATTACTTATACCTACTTAGTATACAGCTAAATTCACTCAAGCTTGTTTCTGAAATTTTCCCAAGAAAATCTGTGCCAGAAAGTGTGCAGCATGGGGTGCCTAATTTCATTATTTGATTGTTATAGAAGGCATGGCCCCAGTTAATTTCTTTCTGCTTTTGTTTTCTGTACCTGAGTTCAGAAGCTCTGTGATAGTTTTATGGGTCCCTCTTCCCCAGGACCAACTCAGGAAATCACCTGTGGTAATTAAAAGAATAAAGTGTGATTCACTGTTTCTGCTAACTGCTATAGTAGATTTTATGCAGCATGTATCTATTGTTTGATTTCCGTATAAGTCTTACTTTGATTCTGTGTATACAGTGGCTGCCATTAAAAACTTGCCAGTGTTATTCTAGAGAAAGGATGTTTTATTGTAGTATCTATGTGTGTGTAAACTAAAAACTATTCCCAAAACGAGTCAGCCCATTTCACCAAAATTACTGCTCAGGCTCCTTGCATTCTGCTTTACAAGTCCCTTTAGCTCCAACTCCTGACCATCTGTTGATCCCTTCCAATAAAAAAAAATAAAACACACAAAAATCTGAAGTGAAACCTTCTGCTTGCAGTTAACACTGCACATGTGAATCTTCTGCTGCTGTCACAGGTAGAAATAAAGAAAATTACTATTTAAAACATGGCACCATATAGCAAACTTCTCATCAGCACGACTCCACTAATCCCCAAGTCTGCAGAAAATGTTCTTTCAAGTTGCATTCAGATGTGTGGAACTGTAACTTGGATTATAATTCTGGTATAGAAACAGCATTTTGTAAGGCTGTGGAGACACTGAATACATTTGTCATAACAGTGCTTGAATGGTAGAAATATGAATGAAAGTTAATCTACCCTGTTATGTTGCTTTCATTGATGAATGTTTTGAATTTTAGTAATTTTCAAATGAAGTGCATATGGTCAGCTTTAGCAATTGATTAGTTGTGGGTGAAAGTATAAAACTACACATTAGAATAATCAAGCTAGCCACAAAATAATAAATACATTTTAAGTATTCTTAACAGTGTTTTTTCCAGATGTACTCTGTGATACTTTTTATTTCAACATAGCTAATAAATTCTTTGGGTGGATCTGAGTGTAGATTTCATTTATTTTAAAGGAGAATCCATTTTCCTTCTTTCATTTCAGTCAATTCATATAAATTAAGATTTTCTTTAATCTTGCTGTGTTACTTAGGTTGTCATAAATGGAGACACAGACAGTCATGTTATTGAGGGTTTGTTGCCCAACACAGAATATGAAGTTTCTTTGCTGGCAGTTTTTGATGATGAAAGTGAAAGTGAAGCTGTTGCTGTTCTTGGAGCTACATGTAAGACAACTCTTGATTGTAATTTTTAGAGAAGTTTAAGTGATTTAAATTTAATGGATATATCTTATATTGAAAATATAGCGCATCTTTGGGTAGCTATAATATTGAAGAATGTGGTGATTTAGCACCAGGGCTTTGCTGACTGTATTTTTTGCTTTTCTTATTTAATATTATGTGGTAGATGGCACTGAATCAAAATGATGGTTTGGCTCCCTGTCTGAGCTGTGGTATTAATAACCTTTGGATCTGGGTAGATATTCTTCCATCCTATATTTCAATATTTAGTCTTTGAACAGGGTTCCTTATGAGAAGATATATTAGAATTTGGAGGGGGGTGTTAAATGTCTTAAAGTAAATAATTTACAAGAATTTCATTTAAGATGTTTTGCATTGGCTGAAATAGTGGTCCAAAAAGCTTACACAGACATCCTGTGATATTAACATAGAAGTAACAAAGATAAAACTTAAAAATCATATACAGTGTATTTTATAGTTTATAATCGAAACAGTGGACAGAATTTCAGGTAGATTGCTCTATCCATTCTCTTCTTACAGATAGTGACTTGGTTAAGTAAACAACTATATTTTTCATGTGTAAATTCAAAAATTTATTTGATTCTTAGTAAAGTAATGCAAGCTTAATCTTGAACCTTCTGTTAAGAAAAGAAGCCCTTACCCATCCAAATGATGCTGATATTGCCCAGTGTTGCCGAGTGTACTTTCTGTTTTTTACGTGGACAGAAGTGAAGCACCCTTAAAAAGCTTTCAATTTAATTAATCTGACAACCTTAAGAAATGGTCAAAGTGGAAGTCATTATGCATAGTTCGGCCAGAAATGCAGGAAACTATATGCATTCTTATTTAATTGTACAGTTTATAATTGTCTTATCTGTAGATTTAAGTGCTAATCCTGCAAATATATGTGCCTAAAGTAAAGTAAATGAATAGTTCCCTTGTGACTACTTCTGAAATGCCTGAAGTGTGTGGGATACTTGCAGGTGTGAGCACATAGTTTCATTGTCATAGTTAGAAATACAAGATAAATACTGTAACTTCCATATCTTGTTGAATTGTTAGTGAGCCGAGTATTGTTTTTCAGTTGCAAGGACTACTGCAATACCTACCACGGTGACTACTACCAGTACCACAACTTCTAAGCCCACCACAGCAGGTAAATGGAGCAAATGTCAACAGTTTAAATGCTGAATGCAAAGAGCTGAGGCTCCCCAGAAGCACACCCAGATCTAGGAGCAGAGATCTGTGACATTACCAAGGAGCTGATAACCCCCGTTCCTGATGGTCCATGCAGTCAGCACACTGCCATGGCAGATCTTGTGGAGGTGTAGACCCCAGGCAAGGGACATCACTGGTGAAAGGTGCACACTAGCGCGCTCCTACACCACCCTTCTGCGTGTGGCCAGCTTCCTCCATGTGCCATGTGTGGATGAGGAGCCAACCTGTAACACAGCGTAGGGACTCTGAATGATACTGGCAATATTACAAAGGAATACAGTCTAATTTGGAGAATTCAGCTCTCTCTTCTCTTTCCCTTTATAAATATGAGCTTGGAAACTCTTCAGAATTTTGTTTAGTTTTGAGTGTTCTGTTTGTTTTCCCTGGAATTAGAAAACTGGCTTTTAAGGAACAATGGTTCTGGATTATTTCTCTTCTGTAGCATTCTAGCTGCAGTGAGTTTTGATTATTCTAAAGCTCCATAAGCCAAGTAATATAAACAAAGCAGATGGGGTAATGGGGTAATATATGTTAATGGCAGTATAGGATAATTATTATTTTATTAAACGGTTAAAGTTTTTATGTTATTAAGCCCAAGTGAACTGAACTATATGGGTTTACCACACCATGGATCTGAAGACCCACCGTGACTACAGTAGAGCTTGCAGCTACTTGGTGATAATTAGCACAACTTTAAATCTAAAAATAGAGTTGAGAAAGCATTAATTAAATATTTTTGCCTTTAGTTTTTCGAACAGGAATCAGAAACCTTGTTATAGGTGATGAAACAACCTCAAGTCTGAGGGTGATATGGGACATTTCAGATCACAACGTTCAGCAGTTCAGAGTGACTTATCTCACTGCGAAAGGTGACCGTGCTGAGGAAGCGGTAAGAATGGTCTGTATGGGTTTTGTGAATGGCTTCATAAGCTTGAAAAGTTTGTTTAATAATTGCTAAGGCATGGTCTCTCCTTCTATGACACTCCTGTTGCAATTAGTAAAAGATCCGTGTTTGGTATTACTATGAGATTGAACTTCAAAGTTTTAATCATATAGCACCTGCTGCACTGCAGGCAACAGGAGTCAAATATAAGATCAAGGCCCAGTCACACAGATGTTCAAAGAAGTCATAGTTAAAAGACTAGCTGCCTGTCCTCTTTTTCCTGTATTTTTAAAATTTGTCTAAGTTTTTGGGGTTTGTTTGTTTGTTTTGGGCATTTTTTACTCCTAGGCCTTTTTCTATCCTGATATTGTGTTTTAACAACTCTTAAATGTTTGTACAGGCAATCTTAAGTAATTTTTTTTTTTCTTCAGCAATTTTGCTCCTTCCCTAAAAGTCTCATTTTAAGCTAAAGCAATATAATTAAAGTTCAAATGCAGAGTTTTCATACTGCTTGTTAACCTGAATGTGTCACAATAAGGACAGCACTTTTTAATCTGAGTGCCTAAGAATATTTGTTATTTTTCTAATACCATGTGATGATCAAAGTTAAAATTCTTACACAAAAAAAGTATCTAGTGACCAAGATTTTGGAAAACATGAGTACTACGTGTACTCTTTTGTGCATACAGCAAATAATAAAAAAAGAAGCCCTAGCTGGATTATTTTTAAGATTTCATGATTTTTGAGATAATTTCAGAATTCTGGGAGGCCAAGTGCCTTTTTTTTTTTTTTTTTAATTGGGGAAATCTTAGTGTTGCAGTGCTTTGATTCCACAAAAACTAAGTTATAAAATTTTGAGATCACTCTGTGTAGATACATTTAAGAGATTAAATTGTATAGTTTGAGGTTATTTTCTTAGTAAATATCTCAGAATGCAAAAATAGTCCTCATATCATTCTTCTGTGTCTGTCATGTGACTCACTTCTGTTCATAGAACAGTTATATCAAAAATATGGGATATTCTTTTTGATGTCTAGCAGCTGACATTTTTAGCCCTATATCAGACTATATCCATAAAAAATATTAAAAGGAGTTTGTTGAATATATTTTTTTCTAGAAAAATATGAATCAGTCCTTTTTTCATTTTGGTTTCATTCATCTTTTATGAGACCTTGGTAGAAAATTACTTTTTAGCCAACTATAATCTGAAAATGAACTTTCAATGTAGTGGTTTCCTTTTGGACTGGAAAACATGCTTTATGAATTTACCTCAACTATATGATAGTATAGTATATAATACAGTGGCAAACTTGCACAGCATAATGGCAGAAATTATACTGTTCTTCTGACAATAACCCAAAGTTTCTGAAATTCAGATCCCAGATTTACTGTTTCAGCTCTGGCAAGCTTAATCAAATTCAGTTGGATGATATAAATGTAGTTCTGTTTTAGTATTCAATGACTATTATTTTAAAAGGAAATTAAAACTGTAGGAAAGGTATTAAAATTCTGGCTATCAGAAGGATATTAGAGTTGACTCAAAAGCTCGTTACATGAAATTATAAAATTGTAAGATTAGGTAGGTATCTTGGCTCTGATTCTGCAAATTATTTAATTTTAAGTACACTCTCAAGTCTTAATATCTTTGGTCACAATTCAGCAAACAGATTAACCACGTGTTTCATCTTTGAAATTAATCACGTGCATAAATACTTTACTGAATAAGGAATGACATAAGATTATACTTAAAATTAAGCGCATTTTAACCGGAAGGAATGTATTTTATCATGTGGCTTCAAGCACCGGAGAGGTGCAACACAGATATCAATAAAACAACACAGATGTTTATTTTTTAGGGCAGTGTTTATATGTTTAAGTACATTTCTTAAGCAGAACCCAAAATCTTTGTGGAATTTGGGCTTAAATATACCACAGCATGACAATTCTGTGGTGGATGATTAAGTTTTTTGGCTTTGATTTCAGTGATATAAATTTCAGTTGCTCCTCCCTTTCCGTAAAAATATTAATAAGCTTTTTAATCCTTGATGTAATTGGCTGAATATCAGGGACTAGAAAATGTAATAGAATACCTTTCACTACAGAAGGGTCAAGCCCTAAATTGCATGTATCTTCTTGAGTGTGCTGTATGTACTGTAAGGATCACATTTTTTTCTTCCTTAAAGCCAAGAGTGTTTCTCACTGCTGAAAACTATGCTGTTCTGTAGAAGATCTCTGATGCGCACATGTGGAAAAGAGAGAGCTCTCAGTGCTTGCATCCCTTTTCCTAAAAACCAAAGAAATTGGTTGTTCTTTTTTCAGAAGCTTGGTTTGTGTGTTTTGAGTATATGTATGGAAGAGTTTAGCATGGGAATCTTTCATGCACATGTATTTAGATGGTTTTGTCCAGTTTTGATCAATGAATGAAGTACTTTTTTGACAAGTCTCAACACCTGGGTGTACTAGATTAATTTCTTTCTGTGTATCAGTTGCCAAAATCAGAAGTAGCTTGAATGTATCCTGGAGCGTTAAGACTGGTGAGATGTTTCTTGTCTGAGTATATGCTTCAGAAAATTTTCCTCTGCCATCATCACATGCATTAGTCTTCTTTGAAACAACGAAACACTTTTAGACTCAGTTTCTGCTTTTCCCCCTTGAGTTTAAAGGGCTTGTAGGTCTCTCAACTTCTTGCCAAATATGTGCGGTTGCTGTCTCAGGTGATAGATTCACCCAATGAACATGGGCCAGGGAGGGTCCAAAATATGAGGTTGGACCTTGGGACTGTTACTTCCAACAACATGACTTCAGAGCACAGGTTTGGTGCAGAAAACATAGGATTGGTTTCTCTTTCTTACCATGTCCGCTCCATGGGCTAGGTAGCTCCCATTCAGGCTTTAGAGGCTCTCTGAGATTAAAATTTTACTGACAAATTAAAAGATTGCAAGGCTTTACTTGCAAGGCTTTACCACCACTATTGTGATAGTAGTTTTTGAGGCTCTGGCTAAAATATAGCAATCTACTGAAGAGTTTCAGAAATAGCTGCTTATGGGGAAACCTCGTACTGTATTAAAAGAAGCAGCACTTAATTCAGTGGTTTGAAACATTTGCTCTAGCACACCCAAAACTGCCTGGAGGGATTTCTACAGCTTCTGTGCTTCTACTGGGTTGCCTGGTTGGACTTCTGCTGCAGATCTTCCATGTTTCATGGCAGTTTGGGATCCTCCGCTATTTGTGGGATGTACTCCTATTTCCTTTCCTAAATAGCTACCTTCATTTCCTTGTCCCCTGACTAGATGCAGATGAGACAAATGTTTTATGCCTGCTTCCTCAGTTCATGCTTTCTGATCTCCTGAATTAATTTTCCTTCCTCCCAGGGAAGGAGGATTTTCTGTCCCCAAAGAACATAACAATCAACCTTTATTAATGGGTGTAGCTTTGGACAATCGTATTCGTGTCAAGAATAAATACAATAAGAGGATTTATTTTGTCTGTACAGTAAAATTGTTTAAGTACTAACCATCCATATAGTACCAGTGGTTTATGGAGCTGTAGTGGCTCATAGGTTTAATATAAAACTGTGTTATCCCATAGGCACATTCTCCTTTTTATTTTACTCAGGTATCTTTATTTTACTCAGATTTACTAGTAAATCTGTTAAAAGGGTGGATAATTTAATTATTTTATTTTACCATAGAGCATCAGAAATATTTAAAAAAGCAAGCTATACAGCAATACTAGTGGAATGTGGTGTCAGAGATCATGTAAGATATAAAAAGGTTTTGGCCCTAGTCATTAACCTTGATTGTTTCTGGTTTTCTGTCCATCCAGGTAATGGTGCCTGGGAGACAAAACACTCTTCTGCTTCAGCCTCTGCTGTCTGATACAGAATACAAAGTTACCATCACTCCCATCTATTCTGATGGGGAAGGAGTCAGTGTCTCAGCTCCTGGCAAAACTTGTAAGTACAAACTTTCTGCTTGTCTTTGGCCAAGATATCCATTAAGAAAGGCTTACTCTTTTGGCCTTTTTTCCTTGGCTGTTGTATATATTTTAGTATAAATGTGGGCTTATTTTGCATGACTTATATGACTTGAGCTTCATATTAATCTCAGTTCATTGATTTATAAACAATGGGTTGCTTCTAATTGACAAATTGTATTTTATATTCAAATACTGTGAGTTTGCAGAAACTTGTTGAGTAATAAAGCTGGTAAGTCCTTGATAGATAGCCCACCAAGGACAAGCCAACTAATGCAGAAAATAAAGTAAACAATGCCTGCTGGGATAGTATCAAACAACCATTGTACTGTTAGGTTTTCTTTTGTGTGAGATCATTACTTCCTAAAGGTCATTAGAAATGCTGCTGAACTTTTTATAAAAGTGATTGCATTATCTCTAGAGTTCTGACCAAGTACCAAAAGATTACTCAGCTGTAACCTAAGTTCCCTCTCTACTGTATATTGGTAAAAAAGCATCTCATTGTACACTGCTAGTCATGATAGTATAATTTTATTGAATTATTCTCTTAATTTGCCTAATTTCTGCCTAAATTGAAGTGCTGTTTGTGCAGACACTTAAATCACTTGTAAATCATTCCTTTGATTCCATTTGAAAGCATTAAGTATTCACAAGAACATGATTTATACATAAAAAAGTTTAGTGCTCT
>VYZW01001824.1:11256-48954 GCA_013401315.1 Balaeniceps rex | reverse complement strand
CAGGAGGAGAAGATCTTCGCGGGGAAGGTGCTGAGGCTCCATGTGTGCACCATGGAGGGCGCGGAGTGGCTGGAGGAGGTCCCCGAGGACACCACGGTGGAGAAGCTGAAGGAGCGATGCCTGAAGCACGTAAGGAGGGGGGTCCCGTCCCGTTCCCCGGGAAACCCTCGGGTGTGTTGAGTCGTGCGGTGCGCCGGGAGGGAGCGGCGAACCCGGGGCGGGAGTGAGGCATAGAGAACGCCGAAATCTCTGCGCTTTCTGCAGTACGTGGTGTGTTCCGGGCTGGGACTGAAAATCGTGGTCGAGGGTAGGGCAGGCAGGTCCTCGTGTGAAGAAAACAGATTTTTCCAACGCCCTGTACACGTCTTTTAAAAAAAAAAAAATGCTCAAGTAAACAAGTGTTTCTGTGTTCTGCTTTCCTGGTTTGCCGTGTCTGCCACCCCCCTGAACTATGTGAAGCTGTTCCATATAGAAAGAAAATGCCCGTTTCAACAGTTTTGTGTGTTGGAAAAGGAGGATTTTGGGGGGGGAAATTACTTTGCAACCTTTAGTTACAGAATTTGGCATCAGTTTTGCGGTGCTGTTGGAGATCACCAGCTCCTGTGTGCGCTTTATGAACTGGTGACCACGCGTTGCAAGAGATGGGTGAACAGGCTTCTGATGATTTCCCCTCAGAAATTATAGCCTGGTTCGTTTCTTGTTTCTGTGTAAGAACAAACAGGGAAAAGTAGTAACTGTGGTGGAGAACTTCCCTTTTTTGAAAAAGTCTTCATACAGCCTTACCCTGTGTTGGCACAGTAGCTAGTGGGATATTCGTGGGGAGGTAGTAGGCTCTTCTGATGCTCTCCCTGTGCTCTAAGCAGTAAGGTCTTAATGGACGTGTCCAAAGAGTAAATTACTAATCACTGTCTGGAAGAGAAAATGCGTAAAAAATGCACAGGCACAGTCTGTAGAAGTTGAGCTGGAAAACACAGGCTCTTTGTGCTCACATGCTCAGTTACCACTGGCGTGTTTGTGGGTGTTAAATGTTAAAAAACAGTGGTTTCAAAACTATTGGACTGAACTTTGAAGATCTGCCATGACAGTGTTTTACTTTAAAGCCAAACCATGACTGACAACAACAACGTGTAAGGTTGTGACCCATGACCAGGACTGTCCTAAAGTCTGTCGTTCTGGAACCAACACAACGTGGTCTGGCAGCTTGAGTCATAACCTGCTGAATTTCTTGCCGAGAGACATGCAACTTCTGAGTGGCAAAACCAAGAGCCTCTACTCCCATCTCTGGGAGCGCAGCTTGCTAAACTGCATTTAATAGTGGGGTTTTTTGTCTTCAAAGTCTTGCAAAGACTTTTTTTTTTTTCATAAAACACAGTTGCAAGAGGAGAACATACCTGTAATATGTAATTACTTAACCCCTATTTGAAGGGTAAAAGGTTTTATTTTCTGAACGAGGACGCTGTGAAGTAAGGGCGGCCAGCAGCCCAGGTGCCCTCTGCCTCGGGCCTGCTACTTGTTTGCTTTCAACTGGCACCCCTGGAAACTACAGGTCACAGCACACGCTGTTTTTCTTGTCCCGTAGTCTTTGTAAGTGCTTTTTGATTTAGGGATGAGAAGGGCTGCATTTGAGTTTGCTTCATCAGAGGTAGGTGTGATCCTTCCTGAGGGAAAATGGGGGTGCCTTGCCGAAAGCAGCGGGGCGTGGGGCTCCCCACGCTCTTATGTTCCTGGAGGAAGTCTGGAGCTCTGCTCTTGTCCCCCTTCAGCGCAGCTGAGCGATTAAGCAGAAGAGTGGTGCAAAGACTGCCAAAACAGGGTGGGGTAATGATTACATGCATATGTGCAGAGCTGAAAGGCCTTTAATTATCAGGAAGCTTAATTGAATAGATGCTGGCATTGCAGTGCGAGGCAGGGCAGAAGACAATTGATAACTTGGCATGATGTTTGATTTCATTCTCTCTGCTGCTTTGTGCTAATGGTGTGGATTTGCATAACCATTATGGATAATATATAGTTTTATGGAGGGGAAAAATAGAAATGGAAAAATCATGACTCCTGATCATGGGTATGTTGCAATGAATCTTGATAGCACCTTGAGATAATTTATGCAGCCATCTCTTGCAAGATGCTGATTATTGTGTTCCCTAAAGTCTTTGAAATCATTCTTTCAGGAAGCAGAGGAAGATAATATTTGTAAGAGATTTGAACTAGGAAGGTGACCACTTTCCCCTCCAGAACATTCAAATGCTTACTGATCTCTGAAGTGTCACTCTTGATGCCTTCTTTTTTTTCAGAACTTTATATTGGGGTTTTTTTGTTACAGATAAAGGAAAAAAACCTTCTCCCACTAGTTTTATCTCTTGACCTCTAACAATTTAGTGGTGATTACGTGTTGTTAGACAGCATTACTGAAGGCAGCAGTTTATGTAGTCTGTGAACAAATACCTGATAATAAGTTGTTTCCCTTCCTAGTTATTTTTTAACGCAAGTTTCACCACCGAAGTGTTCACTTGTCCCTGCGCAAGGCCCCACCATCTCAGCGGGAGCAGGCCCCGAGCTCTCCTGTGGTTTTCTTAAAAAGCAACTGTTCATTTCAGAACCAGAATTGAGAAGGGTCAGCTTAACCACAGAAACTCAAGCTTAACTTAAATATTTTTATGATCCATAGTTCTTGTGCCCAGCGTTGACAGTCCAAGTACAGCACTGCATTGGCCAGAGGTGCTGTAGACAGCCCTGGTTCTGATATTCTCATCTCAAGAGACCATTGCTTCTTGCTGAGGCTCAGCAGTGTTTCTGAAATACTGATGTAAATTGTGGTCACGCACTCTGGATGCACAAATGTGGGCTACATGTGTACATAAGCTCTACCTGTAATTTTCCTGGCAGCGTGGGGCAAGCTTTTAATGCTTCTGTGCTTCTGTTCCCCTTTTTCTTAAGATGTCTCAGTGATACTCACCTGGGTTTTAAGGTATGATAAGGAGTATCTGTGGAACAGAGATACAAGGTGCTAGTTCTCAGAGTACAAAGATAAGGTAGGTTCATGCCTCAGGCATGTTTTGGGTACTTTGTGAGCGATGCAGATGGTTTAAGCCACACAAGCTTAGTAGTAGTCAGTAGTCAGTACTATTTTCAAATGTTTCTGTTAATAAATGCAAACAAAAAAAAAAATGCTTTTTCTTACTTTAAGAACAAACAGAAAGCCATGTGGTTTATCAGGATTCCAGGCCCTACAAATAGCATTTAGCATCACCAGGGTTTACAATTTCAGCAGTTGCTCAGGCGTCTGTGAACAAAGGTTTCTCACCTACCTGGCAAAGCAGCCTGCCCTAACTCCAGTGTTAAAAAGAAATGCAAATATTTATGCTGGAAGCAAAACGATGAAACAGCAGATTCCCTCCTTACAATCCTTTTGTACAAAAAGATGCAAGAGAGCTCATCTTCCCCAGCATGCTGCACCTCTGATTGCAGGGGAGCAGTGCTCGTTAACCCCAGCCATGCCCCGGGGCTTCAAGGTGCACCCTGATTTCTTGGCTTCAGGGTGCACCCTGATTTCTCGGCTTCCTTTCACTTGTGTGACAGGCCCTTCCTCAGCACTGCACAGGGAATTCCTCCCCTCCCCACCGCTCTTCCTGCGAATTCTCTCTCTGGGTAGGAAGATGTTTTCAGTTATGCTTTAAAGCATTGTATTTAATACAAAAATACCGTATTTCGGCAGATGTGGTTCTCATGAAGCAAGATTCCACAGTGAGATCTGATGTTTAGTGGTGGTAGTTCCCTGGTGGGCTGTTGAGGGCTAGTAGAGGCATTGCCTGTTAAGCTGGCCTTTCTATTTCCAGGGCGTGTTAAAATGTTAACATAAGCTGAGTATTTCACTGAGCAGTCTCTTTGATCTATGTGCTGTCTATATATGCCTTATTGTTCTTTGCAGTTGTTAACAAAGTTGTTAGAGGAACAGGAAGTAAGAATAGGTGTCCTCGGGACTTTTAAAACAGCAACTTTTTTTTTCACTTACACTTTTACTCTATTAGTAAGTATTATGATTTCACACCCCCCACTTTATATGTGCTAGGGGAAAAAATGGATAAGTCGTCTGTGTCGTGTCCCATCCCACCCCAAACACAGACCTTCCAGCTCCCATTTTCAAGTTCTTCCTTTTGGGATCTGACTCTCAGGATCTGTAACAGTAATATTTTGAGCTTGTTCGGAGAGGAGATGTTCCACTGATGTACTCTTACGCATTTTGGGTGACTTATCAGATCAATTACAGGAGGTACTCCCAGCTGCTTCTAGGCTTTAATGCATTCTTTGGCTTTTGTTCAGCAGTTAATATGCTGAAGGATTAGTAAGAAGCTACTGTTATACAAAGCAGGACTCAAAACGTTCTCGCCTCAGTCTTATTGAGGCATCAGAACTGTACAGAAGTTCAGATGAGGAACTGAAGAACCGTGTTGAAAACCAGTGCATTGCGTTTGGAAAAAGAGCAGGTAGGTGAGTTTTCCGTCAGTTGCGGTCACAACAGAAAAGGTGATGATGGACTAAAAGGGTTCCTTTGAGGGAGGCTGGTGGTACATATTACGATGAACGGAAGTAAATGCTACATCAAAGTGAAGCGCTGATTTCACCGGGGGTTTCTGGAAATGGCTCTGTTACGTGAAGGGTGAATGCACTCTTCTGCAGACAAGGTAAAAGTGGCTTGGTAGAAATCTTTATTGAAAGAAGTGTCATTAAAAGCTGTTTTCTGTGAGCAGAGCAGGTGAGGTCAGTATTAAGTGTCTCATTTTGTGGCGAGAGCAGCAGCATCAATTTTGTGGTTTTGCTCAGTTGTTATTTTTAATTTTGCCTTTCTGGAATTGCAACCACTATGCTTCTTTTTTTTCCTCACTCAAACAAATTAGAAGCCTCTAGATGCACTGATGTAGTGTTCTTGAAATCTGTCACTGTGGATCCAGGAGCCACTCTGGTGTGAAGATGAGTCGGTTCAAGGCCTGTGTGTGCGCATGCTCTTTTTTTCAGGATTTGAACTTGATTTCCTAGTGAATTAATTGACATGCAATTTAGGATTGTAATAAGGAATCGAGCACAACATTCATATATGAAAAAAAATCTACTGTACGCTGATTATTTATGGCTGGGAAGAAAAGTTGTGAATGTAACTTTTGTTCAGCACTTTCAGCAGGAACGCAGGTTAGGGCTCCAGCAGCCAAATCTGTTGATTTCAGCTTGAAACAAGGTGCAGAAACTGCTGTTTGCTTCCCAGTTTAAGGTCAAGTATACCAAAATCACTGCTGCCAGTTGCTTGTTTAGTCTGACTGTGTGTTAATAATAATTATGAGATGAAGCAGCCCCTCCTCTATTTTGATGCCAGTTACAGATGAGAAACGTACTGCATTATTGTAGCCTTCCCTCTTGTAAAAATGCTGGATGCTCTTTGTAGATTTACATTCTTAGTTCATGATACTAATTGCTACCCCCAGACTTCTCGCTAAGAGCGAGTGACCTTAGCGATCCGTCGCAGCATTCATGTAGCTGTGGGTCCTAGAACATTCTTGCTTTGCTCCAAATCTCCACAGGCCTGAGAAAAGGAGCAAGTGCTCAGAATTAAGTGTGGTAGAGATGTACTGTACTGCAAAAGTATAAATCCACTCACATAAGCTGGTGCCCTTGGAGGGGTCATTTGGGGCAATTGGGCTGTAACATTAGGTCTTTGAAACTGGCTATTTAAAGAAGTTTTTTAGAGCATCATAATCAGTTGGAACTCAAATCACAGAATCATAGAATATCTCAAGTTGGAAGAGACCCATAGGGATTGAGTCCAGCTCCCTGATGTAGCTATTAATTTAACAACATCAGGGAAGGAATGCTAGAATCCTTCCTTTTGTTGATTATTCTTCCCAGCCAGGAGCTTGGATACACAGGTGGAAACCTACTACAGTCAGTATTGTTACAGCACAATTCAAGCCACAGTTTCCTTAATAAAATACATTCTGTGCGCTGCCCTCTAGCACATGGCGCTGTTACTTAAGCTATGAGGAAGTGATGGCACAGTTTGTATGTGGAGAATCTTAAATGCAAAGTGCAGTGATTCATGCAGTAGGCTTATTTTTGTCTTCTGATCTTCAATATTTATTATCTTTTGCAGTGTGTACCTGGGAGCTTGGAGGATCCAAAAACCGTGACACATCATAAGTTGCTACATGCTACTTCTGAGAAGGTGCTGACAGACACAAAAACAGTGTTAGAGGAAAACATTCAAGATAGAGGTAAGATTGTCTGTTTTTTAATCCTGTCAGCCCAGAAACATGAGATTGTGTTTAACTGTTTGGCGAGTTCCAAACAGTAACCTTTTTAATATCTACTTTGTATCTTTAATATCTACTTTGTATCTTTAATATCTACTTTTAATAAATCTGCTTTGTCACAGGAAACTAATAAGGTGGCAAAAAAGGAAGAGGAAAAAAGAATCCCCCCTTTCCCTGCCCCCCTCTCCTTGAGAAAGCACCTTGAGCAGTTTGCTTTTCTTCACTCTTCCTTTTATGAGTGAAAAAAAAGAAGATCTAAAGATGATAGCTGGAGTCAGTTTTTGCTAGACAGCTTAAGCTAATGGCACCTTCTGGAGATAAAGGGCGGCAGTGCAGAAAGTGAGAGAAGCAGGACTGCTCTAGACTGAAATATTGTCTGAACCAGAAACTCAGCAGGAGTCGAGTTCCTGGGTTTTTGCCTGAGTTCATGGAGGCTGGAGAACTACTGCCATGAACACGAGTAGTTTGGTCTGTCTTCCAAGGCGGTGTCACCTATCACCTTTCGAGCTGCACAGGAGCTGAGAAGTACTATCTTAGGCAAAGGCGAGGGACAGCATTTTTGCTGATTGGTGGTGTATTATTTCTAGGCGAGGTGCCGGCTCCTACGGAGTTTTGAATTGCAGTTTGCATCAGCTAAGCAGCATTAACTGTGTAGTCGTAGTAAGCTGTCATGCGAATGCTTCTTCACTCCTTTTCCCTCTGCAATGTGCTCTACCTTTCATGTGCCTTGCTTGTCAGGGAGACAAGATCGCAGCCGACAGCTGATTGCCACTGGCTGACTGCACAGGGCAGCCAAGAGTCAGCGTGGGGATCCTTTTGCGTTCTGATCAGCTGGACAAATGAGGGTTAACAGCCTTCACCAGCTGTTGCTCTTGGCTGTTACATGCTGAGCCAGACCAAGGAAACTTGTGCAAAGCATGCTTTGTTTGGTTTTTACCTGCTTAATACAATGGACCAAAAACTGCGTGTCGGGCCATATCTGGCTGAAGGACTGCAGATGGTGCACAGGCCTGTTTTGGGCTCTAAACAGTGTGCATCTTTCCACCTGTAGAATGTATGTGGTAGTAACTGAGGTGCTAGAAACTTGTAAAGCACCACATGATCTCTAGAAAAAGGGTGCCTTGTAAGGGGAAAGTATTAGTCTTAAAAGCCTGAAGCAAGCTTGTGCCAGGTGATGTGAGATATCTGAGACTGAAGACTTGCTTGCCCTCAAGACTTGCCCTGGTGGGCTACCCGTGATGCATCCCTGCCGAAGCCGTGAATCGCTCTACTGCCACTCACACACGAAGGGGAGCTTTAGCCTGATACTGGAAGTTCTTGTTGAAGCTTGGTGCTTGCCTTGCTGCAGTCGGAAGGCCCCAGCTTAGACCAAAAACCATCCGTGGCCTGTCTCTACTACTTCCTTCTCGGTGGAAGCACTGAAAGTGCTGATGCTTTCTTATTATCATGAGCCAGTTGCTGTACTATTAATGTACAAGGCAACTGGAGCCTGTAATACCCGTTCTTTAATGGTGGTGTGTGAGGAGAAGAAACCAGTAACAGTTGAAGTGTAACTACTAATGGACCATGTTTTGAATTCACTGTGCACCAAGGAATTGCAAACACTGGAGGGGAGTGTGTAAAGCCATATGGGTTTTAAAGTGTGAAAAAGGTCTGATGCTACAGTGGAATTAATACAAAATTAATCTCCAGGAAAAATTGAATTTGTGAAGTATCTTACAAAAACTGTTTCCGCATTCCTTTCTAATGTATTTCAGTATCGTTCTCTTTCTAGATGTCTTGCTTTTGATAAAGAAGCGTGCGCCACCTCCACTCCCCAAAATGGCAGACGTGTCAGCAGAGGAGAAAGTGAGTTTGAAAAGACTTCTCGACTTGGCCATTTTGATTAACTGCTTTATTAACGATATAGGGAAGGATTACTGCGGTATACTCTTTTTGCTTGTAGAGGCAAATTAAACCAGTTAAATTCTAGGGAAATTACTTCATATTTCTTCCAAACTTTGAGGAAGCTGATTTCACATTTTTAACTTTGATTGTGAGAACATTTGCCTTGGAATAAGGCATGCAGATACGCTCTGTGGAAGTGGAGTAGATTTGATCTTTGAACAAATATATAAGTAAGTATACTTATAACTGTATAAGTATAGGTCAGCAAGTGCCTTGCTTTGTCTCTGTTTGAAAACCCAATAGAAATATGTTGACTTGCTGTCAGGCTGTCTTCTATCTTTAGCTATGTGTGGCTTGTCACCCTCTAACCAGGTCTCTAGAGCTGAAATGTTGGCCCCTTACTGTCCTTTTTTTTATTTTATTTTATTGGAATGTAATTGTTCCTGAGAGTCAGTGATGCCCAGGATGATGCTTGTGCACGAGTGGTACTGCCGTTGATGTTATCGCATAAACACTTTGAGCAATGCTTGTGCTTGACATTGTGAATTCCTAGGTCTCTCTGCTTCGTCCTTGCCCAGCTTTGTTTCTTCTTGCTTCCTGTAGCTATTGGTGTATGTCTCTGTATCCCTTCCCGTAGCTATTGGCGTATGTCTCTGTATCCCTTCCCGTAGCTATTGGCGTATGTCTCTGTATCCCTTCCCGTAGCTATTGGCGTATGTCTCTGTATCCCTTCCCGTAGCTATTGGCGTATGTCTCTGTATCCCTTCCCGTAGCTATTGGCGTATGTCTCTGTATCCCTTCCTGTAGCTATTGGTGTATGTCTCTGTATCCCTTCCTGTAGCTATTGGCGTATGTGTCTCTCTTCAGTATGGTCTTGCTGTGCAGAATGTCACTGTAAGAGCATAAGTTATAAGACTGGGAAATATTTATAGTTTGTACCCTGCTATGTTTTGTCCTGGTCTATAAGCATGGACTGAAAATCCAAGGCACCATATATCTCTGCATGATACTTGCGAGCAGCGAAGCACTTCCAGTGTTAAGCCGTTAAGTGTTAGTCTGTGCACAGTATTGGTGCATCTCTCAACAAACCATGGCTTTGAAGAGAGTGTGCTATGAGCAGACCATGTGGAGCAGAATATAGGCCTGGGCACTGAGCCCTCTGAGTAATCTCCGTCTTTGATCCATCACTTCCCTCTTTATGCTAGAATTTCCATGTGTGTTTAGATAACAGAAATCGGTATAAGGACTGAAAGTGGGGCAACCCAGCAGGTCCAGTTTTGCTCTGTAATTGCAAAATGATACTGGTGCTATTAATCCATTCTATTGCTAGACTGCTATTTCTCTTAGTTGCAAGTTACAGAGCACTGCTTGATGCCTTGGTGAAGAATATGAAACTGCTCTCCGCTATGCTGTGTTCTCTGTTCTGTGGGTAACGGGTTATGAAACCTGATCATGTTTCCTATCCTTCAGAGGAAACAAGAGCAGAAAGCTCCTGATAAGGAAGCTATTCTCAAAGCAACTGCAAATCTGCCCTCTCGAAATGTAGATCGCACTGTGGCCCATCACAACATGAGGGATGTAAGTATTGGACTTGACTTTTTTTAACTCGCACACTAACATCCAAACAGGTTTTTATCTTGTATAACCTTTTCTCTTACATGTGAATGTGATTGTCCTTTCTGTATAAAAGAAATTCAGATGTATATAATGTATATTATAAATAGCTTAAGATTTAGACACAGGTCATACCATTCAGTGATAATAAAACACTTGGTTCTAAATTATGGTTTAAGTGTTTTATTTGTCCATGGAAAAGCCTCAGTAAACATATTCAAGATCTGGCAAATGTGAAGTTAGGGGGTTTTATTTCTTCAGTCTTAAATAGTCAGGTGTTTGCAGTGGTTCTTTTCTCTTCCATGGTTTTGAAAAGAAATTAGGCACACGTTTTGACTTCAGTAATTGAACACTGGTAGAGGTTGTAATGCTTCTAACTGTCTTCAGCAGTGTGGGGACTACTTTTACCCTTCTGTACTAGTAGGGGTATGAAGCAGCGAATCTGCCTACATATTGCATGCTCTCAGAGCGCCCTAGTAACCTAAAGGGGACAATTGGCATTTAAGCTGTTTAATGGCCAACGCGAGCTACTGAGCATTTTTAAAAACAAATGTCCAACTGAAAGGAATTTATGATGCTTCAGTTTAGAAAATAGCTTTGATCTCTGTTGTTCAAATTTAGATTACTAGAAAGCAAATGGTAGACCAGGAAGGCTCATTGGTTCACAGAAAGCAAGTAGCACTGGTACGGAGCTACTGTGACTGTCTTCTTACAACACTTCTGCAAGGTGGGAGCCAAAGTGTTTCTCTGAAGCAACGAGTTTTCTTGAACACTGCACGTCTTGTGGTGGTACTGGGCAGCAAGCTGTGGTAGAAATAAAAGGATCTTTCTGCCCAGTAGGTTTTTACTTACATGTAGCACTTCACAGGAGAGGCCCAGTGCTTCTTGAGAGACTAAACAATGAAAATAAAGCCCTAATAAAGCAACCTTCTGTACGGGGGGCCAGACTACTGCTGAGATACTAATAATAGATATGTTAAGGTTTAATGATGTCCGGTAACTTCCTGTCTAAATGTTTTGACAGTTTCCTTTCTTGCAGTTCCAGACAGAGCTCCGGAAGATATTAGTGTCTCTCATAGAAGTTGCACAGAAATTGCTAGCACTGAACCCAGATGCAGTTGAACTATTTAAGAAGGCAAATGGTATGAACATATCTTTATAGTTACTAGTTCAATCCTGGGAACTTGTTTGTTTCCATAGCAGAAGAGTGGGCTTGCAGCGTGAAGTCCAGACCTTAATGTAATAGCAAAGCTACTACAAACTTTGCGGCAAAGATTTTACCTTGTGAGTATAGGTTGTATAAACTTGTGAATTTATAAGGTCCCTTTGGGATGGATGAGAAGTTCCATTTAAAAATAAAATCATTAGTAGTGGAAGAAATTGGAGAACTTCATGAGTTGCGCTTTAGGGTTGGTAAAGAATAGTTGAAAATGCACAAGGAGATAATAAAATGAGGAGAAAGCGTAGCTGTTGATTCAGTTTGTGGGAAATGCTTGCCATTGATATCTGCTACAAGCAGATCCAACTTATTTTCTAGATAAATGATAAATAGAACTTCAGTGAATCTCCTGTATATTTACTTATGTGGAAATACCATGGTAATGTGAGAGTTAGCTGTCTTTCATTTGAGATCTTGAACACATCTGGACAAAGTCTTTGTCCTGGAAGAATCTATCTGAGCCTGACCAAGCTGAGTGCAGCACATTAAATGATGAGACAGCAAATTCGGGGCAGAAACAAAAGCAGGGATGGAAGAGAAAAATGGGGTTTGAACTTAACGCATGCCGTTCCATTGAGAAAGGGTTTTATTTTACTGAACGTTGTTTTGTTTGTGTATGTGTAGCCATGCTGGATGAGGATGAGGAAGACAGAGTGGATGAGATAGCTCTGCGACAGCTTACAGAAATGGGGTTTCCAGAAAGCAGAGCTGTCAAAGCCCTTCGATTAAATCAGTAAGTGTACTCAGCAAGCTGCCTGTAAATTACTTGATATGATTAAAAAAAAAAAATTTGCTTTTTTTTCCTAAAGTCTCCTTATGTGGGTCATCTAAAACTAGGTTGGAAAAAGCACTAACTCAAAGAACAGTGCTGCCTCAGGCAGCGCGCAGGTGCAGATGGCACAGGGAAGGGGAAACAGTGCTGTACTTGCTCTAGAAAGAATAACGGGCTGTGGTTCACAAGGCTGCCAGGCTGGCACTGTTTCCAAATATTAAACTCGCATTTTCTTCTGCTTTAGAAATCAGATTTTACAGAGAAAAAAGCAAACCTAGCTCATCCACGTTGGTCTTTCAGCTGTAGAAAAATACTTTGTGCTGATCTTTTAAAAACATTTCAAGGATATTGTAAAGTCCAGATAGCAACTGTAGGAAAATAGGAGGTAATATAGTTCTTCTCCTGCCCTAAGAAGAATCATCTGTACTGCCTCACTCCTGAGACGGGTTTGTTAGGCCATTCTTGAAAATTTCTAATGATAGAGTATCCACGACGTATTCCAGCCAGTCTTTTCCAGTATCTCTCCCTATGGGCTCAGAAAGACTTTCTCCCCCAATATCCTCCATCTCTCATGTTGTACCTGAAAAGCCAAGTAGGCAAAGGTATTCCTCTCCTTTCTGTGAACATGTAGTAATTCCCGTGTGTCAAATAAAATTACATGTTCAGTTGCCCTATCGTTATCTTTCCTTCCCCTGTATTCATTGGGAAGAGATGTGTTGGGGTGCTCTCGAGATCCCTTAGCTTGAGCACTTCCAGGGGATAGCAGGTGACCACGTTACGATCATCGTGTTCTGTTCCCTTGGCCTGGCCTCTCCTTCGAGGCATCACGGATTTCCTCTTAAGTCAGAGTGGTACATGTCCAAGTGCAGTTGCCTGTGTTGAATTTTGCTCTCGCTCAAGGCGTGTTGTGCTCGTGTAATGTTTTTCACCCTCTTTCTTTCTTGTGTTGTTAATGGCATTCCTTGATCACTGGATGGATGTCTGAGATAGATCTCCTTAAGAAGCAACAAAGCAGCTTGCGTCTGAGAGGTGGTTCCATGTAAATTTGGAACATGCTTTGTTTGCAGTTTTGTCAACAGTTGCATATAGTCAGTGTTTGTCTGTTGTGAAATAAAGCAGATGACGTGGAGAGTAAGGTGACTCCCTCAGAAATGCCTTTTAAAATCTGGGTTGCAGTTGTCCCAAGTTGGACTTCATTCCTCTGTCTTCCTGGCTTCAGAGAAGATTGTGGTGCCCTGAACGCACAGAGAATTAAGGTGCTCTGAGATTTGCTCCAAAACTTTATTTATGACTTTTCGGATACTAATTAACCTGCAAGTCAGTGTACCACGGGAGTAAATGCAAAAGCAAATGTGTGTGGAACACTACTGTACATTTGGAGTGTTTCTCATCCTTGTGTTTTAATTTTGCTTTTCAGTATGTCAGTGACACAGGCCATGGAGTGGTTGATAGAACATGCAGATGACCCTACAGTGGATGCTCCGCTTCCAGGTCAGACTCCATCAGAAGCCACAGCTGAAGCTGGTGCGTCCTCTGCTGAAGCTGGTGCGTCCTCTGCTGAAGCTGGTGCGTCCTCTGCTGAAGCTGGTGCGTCCTCTGCTGAAGCGACTGCGGATCCTGGTTCAGAAGCAGGTGGGGAAGAGGCCAAGGATGAGCTGACAGAAATATTCAAGAAGATCCGGAGGAAAAGAGAGTTTCGTCCAGACCCACGGGTACACGCTGTTTATCTCACTATTTATGTAACTGTTAGGATTGGAAGGGACTGTGTGGGCACCACGTAATCGAAATAAGTGTTTAGTTAATAAATGAAATGGGACATCTGGGTAGATGTATATTATGCTGGCTTGACAGTATTTTAGCGGAAGTCTTTAGGGACTGTTTAAATTCAGGTTGCTGAAAGGGATATTACCTAATTAATGCATCGCTGTCTCAGATAACAGTATCTAAATTACTGACATTGTTACTTCTGCACCTGAAAATTAACTGATGGGACTAAAATGAGCTGCTAGACTCCTGGCATTGCTTTTTATGACTGCTGTCTGGGAAGGAAGGGTTGCAGGACAGGAGTAGGTCCCTTTGCTGTAGAAAAGGACAGAAGAATATTATTGTATTTAGGGGGCAAGGAAAAGTGTCACCAGCAAATTTAAATCTTGCAGCAAATGCAGAAGTTAGCTTTTTTTTCCAGAATGCAGTATTAGCTGAAATGAAAATATGTGGTGTTATCACACTGTAAACTCACCAGGAGGTGCTCTTTAGAATCCAGCACTTTGCTTTTACAACTAGCTGTTTCTTGTGATTTCGGTCAAAAGCCACAAATGTATTTGACCTGGGTACAATTTCTAAATGATTAAACATTCTCATAACAATATCTAGGTACGCTTGTCTAAATACATAATGATCACTAGCAATACAATAATCCAGGAAGTAAAATTAAATTGAGTGAATTTAATTGAGCTCCGCAAATGAATGTGGAGCTTGATCTGTCAGTGAGATGTGAACAAAAGCTTTGTGACATGAGAGAAGTTCTAAAATAAGGTGTTTCTGTCCTGCTTTTCTCCTTTCTACTGCAGGTACATTTGCTCTTTGCCTTGCGTTCAGCTTTCAGGGCTGAGGATAGGAACTACCTTCGCTCTTAAGTTTTATTATTCCGTAATAAAGGCACTTTTGCTATAGAGTATCTGAAAACTTTGTAGATAAGATTACTTAGTGGTCTACAAATGGAAACAACGGGGGTTTTTACCCCACAAAAAGCTCCTGCACAGAAGGTGAAAGGATTTGATTGTTCTCATTTCTGTTTTAAATGTTACATTTATTAAGCTATGCAAATCTGATACAGGCTGTCATTGCCCTGATGGAGATGGGATTTGATGAAAAAGAAGTGGTAGATGCACTCAGAGTGAACAACAACCAGCAAAATGCAGCTGTGAGTACCATGTCATTTCTGTTCCTTATTGCTAAAATAGTCTGCTCAACTGATTCTTTCCATCATTGAATTGGTTGATGTTTTGATCTATCATAAAGCCCAACTCTTACTGGAGATGAAATGAGCGCTATATATTCTGTGCCTCTTTCAAATTAGATACACAACTAGAATACAAAGGTTTTAGACTTCTTAGAAGAACTCAGCATGCATGAGGTTGAGGCTGATCTGGTTGGGATAGCATATGTGGATTTTCAAAAAGCTTTTGAGAAACTCCCTAGCCAGAGTCTGCAAAAGAGATTATGCTGTCATGAGAAAGGAAAAGGTATTCCCAATAATTAATAACTGATTAAAGGACAGGAATAAATGATTAAGCAAGAGATTCAAGCCATGCAGTATGTAAATTACCATTCTGCAGCAATGTATTCCACAGTTTATGGAACCAAAAAATATAAAGGTTTTCAAAGATTGATTAGCCCCCTGCTAGTGGGTGATATGTTAAGGAAAATTACGTGGACAGAGCTGACAGCCAAGGAATCTTCTCTTCTTAAGCATCCAGTGCTGGCTGCTGTTAGAGGACATTGGGCTGGGTGGTACTTCAAGCTGACGCGTTGTAACTGTGTTGATGGGGTTCCTTTGAGGCAGTACGTAAGTAGGATAACACATGTCTTCCCTGAGCTTTGAAACATCCAAAGTTGGTATAATTTTATTACCATACCAGGCACTGTTGCTGTTCCCATTGAACTAAAGGTGTGGGAGCAACACACAAATGAATAGTTATCTGGTGTGAAATGTATAGCTCGGTCTTTACTATGAGAAGAAGAAATATTTTTAACATGCCACATTGTCAAAACTTTTGAGCCACTCTCATTCTGATAGAACCAATCATGAAATCTGTTATGCCTGGTGATTTCTTTCAGTGTGAATGGCTGCTGGGAGACAGAAAGCCTTCTCCAGAGGACTTAGATAAGGGAATTGACACCAATAGCCCTCTCTTCCAAGCCATCTTAGAAAACCCAGTGGTACAGTTAGGGCTAACCAACCCTAAAACTCTACTAGGTAAGTCCTGCTTGGGTTCCTGATATATATATATATATATATATACACACACACACACACAAACACACGCTGTGTCTGTAGTTGCTAGTGGATAAGAGTAGAGACTGGATGATAACAGCACGCTCTGTGGGATGGGTGCAGCTCTGTACCCTTTTCCTCACTTTTAGCAGCTGTATTGTTTGTTTGTGTCGTACTGCAACTCAGCTAAACCCAGAACAGAACTTGGGGCTGTCCCAGAAATGATACTAATTCCCCAGGCTACTGGATTACACTTGCTGAACTCAGAACTTTAATAGCTGCTGGCTGCAATGCTTTTGTGGATTTAGGAGACCTTTTGTGCACTCCCTTTGGCCACGAAGGGAAAAATCAGGAATGTCTGTCTAGAACTCTGATTATTTCACAGAAAAAACAAGGCTGTCTCCTGCTGTACAGCTTACTGTGTGCTGAGGCCTGATCTTTGAGATGGAAGATAACTTGTGGAAGAGTAACCAAACAAGAAGTCTGAGCTAAGGCTTTGCCTATCAAAGTTGAGATAATGTATGTGAAACGTTAGCTTCCCCCTACTTGGGTTTTAGCTCTGTGGTAAAGTCTGTGTGTTCGTGAAAGAAAAGGCTGTGGGCACAGCAAGTACCGAACTGATGAGCCTGACAGTGAAACAGAAGTCTCTGAGGAATTGGTCTGTCTGATGCTGGAGGACGATACAGAAGAATGACATTGGCTCTGTGATGTATATAAAAAGTTTTGCGTTTAGTCTTTGGCTTCAAAATTTATTTGAAGACCCGCTTTTAAATAAAGGGTGTATGCGCAGCTCTTTCAAGAGAGCTTTTAAAAATACTACTTTAAATGTAATTAGGAGAGTTTGCAGGCCTTTAAATAATTCAAGAGCAGAACCTTCCCACCCTGATTTCTGAACAAATGGTCTCTTCATTTCCAACGAGGGTTCCACACTGCAGCTCAGAATATAAATAGAAAATGAAATGCCATTATATGTGCTTGCAAAGCTTGGATGAACATCAGAGAATATATTCCTAATGATACATCTGCAAATTGCTTATGTCACAGATTTTAATAATGAATGTTTGCATTTAATTAGATACTTACAGAATGTTGATAAATCTTTAGTTTTAAGCTCTTGAGTCTGTAAAGCGGTGAAAAGTGAGATCTGTACTTTATTCTGGGCTTTTGTGTAGGCATGCTGCATGACCTTGAGCAAGGTATTAATGATGAGCCTTTCCGAGGTGCTGGGTACTTACAGCTCCCACTAATGTCAGCTGGAGCTTTGTACACTCACACTCCTGGGAAAATTAAGACGCTGACCTTGGTGCCGGTCTGCCAGACTCTTACAACACTGACATTTTGGTGACTTCTGAATAGGTCAGATGCGCAACTGCTTTTTTTGTCCTGTTCCATAATGACTGCTCCAGATGTCCAGTAGTCCAGCTCAGTGTCTGTCACAAGGCTTATAAATTACTGCCTGGACCATTCTTCTGCCAAAGTTGCAGCTTAGCTCTTGCAGTAGCTGCCTGCTTCCTTCAGCGTAAGTAGAAGAGTGAAAACTAGCACACTTCAAAAACCAAACAAAGCAAAACAACGAAGCTTATTGTAAAGACAGTTGCGTATAGAAAGGAAAAAAATGCTCTTAAATATTTGGATCGCTGTCACTGTTCAGAAATGGAGGTAATTGTTCTGCACAGAGAGCCTTTCCCCTTCTGCCTCTGTCTAGGCAGGTGGAACCGGCTGCCTCCCTGACATTCTCTACTCTCCAGACACCAGGAAGGAGAAAGCACATGCTGCTCAGCTGAAGATGCTGCTTCCCTTCTGGCTGCAGGGGCCTCTATGCAAAGATAGAGCTCTGAGAGTTGGGGGCCTAAGGGGCTACACTTTTGCTGGCTCTGCTGCTTATTCCCGGGTAGCCTTTGGCATACCTGCTTCTTGTTTTGCTGGCTTAGTTTTCTCTTCAGAGATGTTACGAGAGAGTAGCCATAGGAGTGCAGCATAGGCAAGCAAAGGTAACAGGGGCAAGGGGGTGCCAGTGCTTTCTAGGCAACTGTCTTGGTTAAGTACCAGGGCAGGGAAAGATACCGGTGCAAGAACTAGCCATTAAGAAATCTAGGCTGGGACATGGAAAATCTTTGATCAGAAGACTGGAGTCGCAGAAGAGCCTTTCCACAGGAGTATTAGCAGCAAATGACCCAGTTCTAAGATGGGCTTTCATAAATGCATGAATGTACTGCATGTAGACATTTGCTAAGGCTTTAGCTTTTCAACCCCATGTCCTTGAGGTTTTGTAAGAGGGACTACAATCCAGGCTACGTAGTTAATCACCCTCTGTCCACAGTGAATTTAATGCTGAGGAATGGGGAAAGCATAACAGCCTATGGAGACTTAGGAGTGCAAATGGTAAATGTAGAGGTGTATTCCCACCATTTTTGGGTGATGCTTGCCCAGCGCCTTTGAGTTGCAACTATTTCTAACCGTCCAGTTGTTGAAGCATCCCAAACATTGAAGCCTTGCTGACTGAAGGACTAATTGAGCGTTGCAATTTCCATCTCTTGGCAGCCTTTGAGGATATGCTTGAAAACCCCTTGAACAGCACTCAGTGGATGAATGATCCGGAAACTGGGCCTGTCATGCTACAGATCTCGCGAATCTTCCAGACGCTGAATCGCACGTAGAGGGGAATGCCGGTCCACTGTGCCACTTCCTACTGTCCCTTGCTTCACCTTCTCCTCAACGGGAGGGTGCATGGATCGTTTTGGGAGGGGGGCGGATGGAAGGGGAGGGGGGGAGATCCTGTCTGAATGGGTCTCTCGCACGAGAGCTTATGTAGTTACGGCCAACTGAACTTAATTGCCTTGTGGATTTAGTGTTAGTGGAAGAGGTTTGAAGACTTGTTTATGTTTTCAGGTATTAGGTTTAAAATAAAGTATATTAAAAAAAAAAATAGGAAAAGGTTTTGTGAAAAAAAAAATTTAAGAATCTGATTGTTGGAAAGACATATGATAATGCTTGTTAAAAAGGCCTGTGGCAGTAGTTTTCTAGCCAGTTTTGCTAGCATCTGGCTAGCGTTTACAAAAGGTCACTGACCACTAGCATAGGGTATTAATTATCTCCATACAGTATTAATTTATGGCTATATCAAATTATAAAATGCTTTTTTAATTGATTCTTAGGAAGTGTTTTTTAAAAGTCCAAATATTGGGAGAGCAGGCACATTTCTATCCAAACTTGTTTATCTTGCATTATAATTTAAACAGAATAATTCAGAGATGGAATTCTTTTAATAAATAGCATTACTTTTTCCTATTTATTTTCTGCTTAGTGTTGTTGCAGTCCCACAGTGGTTACACTGGTAGGAGATTCTCTGTCGGCTCCGTTAAAGATGCAGTATCTCTTTCACGACAGAACTCGCTACACCAAGACTTGGATTCTCAAGTAGGCTGCAGTTCATAAGTTCATACTCTGCCATATCCTAGCGCAAGGAGGGATATATTCACGTAGTGGGTTTTTTCCATTTTTATGTGCACGGTTTTGGAAAGGGTTTTTGTCTTTGTTTCAAACTGTTTACAAAAAAAGCGACTAATTTGCATGGGTTTTTCATTGGTGATCTGTAAAGCAGAACATGCTTAGGTTTTTATCTTGTTTAATGTATTTAAAAGCACGCTTGAAATTATTATTTTCTTTGAGATAGAAGTGGTTTTTCTTGACACTTATTTTTACCTTGGAAACACCAGGAATGTCAGGCTGTGTCTCTCCTATTTTGTTAGAAGACTGACTTGAGATTTCAGACAGGAGTTGTGAGGTTTTAAGAACAGAACTCACTGGTGAATACCCAGCTAGTTTTTGTTATGATTGGGCTCTGCAGGTGTTACTTTTTCAACAGTCTGAACAAAAATGGGTTTTGTTTTCAAGTTAGTGAAACTTGATTGACGTCTGTCATAATCCCTGCCATGTCTTGCATTTCACAGCCGGTTTTTTGGAAAGGCAGGCTAGGGCAAGACCTGCCTCTCCAAAATGCAGAGTAACCAGATGGAGACCCTGTCCTTAAATAGCACAAAGGTGTCCTGTCAAATAGGGAGGTCCTGAAGAGCTCTGTAAGTCACCTTTTTAAGTGTGGGGGTTTTTCTTGTGCGGTTGGGTTTATTAAACAAAAATGCTACAAGATGCAACCCGAAACCTGCAACAAGTTTTGGCCTGAACTTGGCATCCGATCTGTGCTGTTATGCAGTCAAGGCACTGAAGTTGCCAATTTCACATAATTAATACGAAGGGTGGGGAAATCAAAACAGCATGAGATTTTATCTTGACTTACTATCCCAGGATATTATTTTTTTGTTATTTGTAAGCTCATATTAAGCTTTACAGTTCATGACTGCTGAAATACTTCCTTCTACATTTAGAAATTCCAAGCTTTGTAGAGAGGCTTCTTCTGTTCAAATTGGACGGTAAAACCATTTTCCTGGACTCTTGCTAAGAACAGATTGACAGCGTGACGTGAAATTGTAACCTTGTCCTACAACTGTAAAAGTTAGGAACCTGATCCTGCGACCCAGCGAGTTCAGCACAACTACTCATAGTAGTTGTGACTGAATGTTGTAGTGTTATGAAAGGTTTTGATTATTTTGCCCATTTTTTTTCTTACTCCCTGAAGCTTTTTGCCTGTAGTACTACCAGAAGATACTATTACTTGAAGCTCTTAGTGTTCAGAGGTACATATCCTTCTCTACCAGTCAGGATTCTTGTAAATATTCCTTTTAATGAATGGTTTTAGAAGACAAAGCTGGGGAAAACTGCCCTGTAGTTTGGGGGTGGGGGTGGGGGTGTTTGGCTTCTGAATGAATAAGAACAGGTCCAGGCTTATCGAATAGATACTTGGGTAGCAGTCTTGGTCTTTGAAGAATGTGAAGGCTTGTTGAAGTGCTTCTTTTGATTTCAGTAATAAGTGATCAGACTCTGGAGTGGCTGTAGAGCTTCCAGACAGACCAGACAAGGATCATCTGTCAACTTCAGAGTCATCTCAAAGTTTGGCGTCGGGTTTGCTGGCAGAACCTAGGTGACTAGCCATGTGGCAAGAGTGAGGAACCCATCTTGCCTGGACTGGCATGGGAGGAGCTGCCCCCAGGACAGCCTGTTGCTGCCAGGGCAATGTGGATGAGGAATTGAACCAGGTACCCAGCTTTTAGGGGGTTGAAGCTGCGCACATCCCTGATACGCCATGTCTGACCTGCTTCGGAGGAGCAGGGTCGTGCGCTTCTGAGGGTAAAGGTTCTGCTGCTTGTGTATCTCTGCATCAGCCCTGCAGCAACGGGATCGGAGTGCGATACTGCCAGGACCTGCTACTGAACTGTGCGTGTTCTTCAGTGTCAGTTTGATCAGGGCGATAAAAGTTATCAGAGCTGCCTCCCTTGGTATGCCAGAACAGAATCAGTGCCACTGAACCTTTTATAAAGCGAGGAAAAAAGCATCAGTAAAACAAATCATGCTTAGGTAATAGAAGAAGGTAAGAATGCCCAGCTTCAACAACACAACCTGATGTTGCAGCAGCAGTTAGAGACCTTAGGGATAAAGGAATACTGCATCTTTAAAATGCCTGAAGGTTTGAGAATGTGGTTATTTCTGGATTTCGTTATTCCAGAGCTCAACGCTTACGCAGCTGAAGTGTTGGAGACTGTGTTCTTCCTGATCTACCAAACAGTCGTCTTGCTTGGTATGGCTTTAACATAGTCCTGCTTGTCTTCTGAGAACTTAAGTTTCCAGTGGCCGATAGCTGAAAGAGGCCAGAACTTCAGAGGTGTGATGTTTGCAGCAAGGCTTAGGAGTTGATTTAAAACAAACAAAAACTACCCTTGAGGTTAAACAAACACTTGAGGAATTGATCAAGACATCAGTGGGGGTGTTAGGCTATGAATTGGTAGCAGACTAGGGAGCTGTGTGTCCCCATCACGCCTGGGTGTATTGCTACTTCGTCACAGTAAATGGAGGGGGGAGTTAAGTCCACCGTGCCTGCAAAGGCGTTGATTATCCCAGTTTTTACAAAACCTGCAAAAAAAACCCTGAAAGATCACTGCTATCGAGTCAGAATGTGCGGACAGCTCTCCAGGCACAGGGAGTGTGTGTGGTTAAGAGCTTTGCCTGGTGATAAACCATCCTGTTCCGTGGCCGAAGGGTAGAGGACCGGTGGATCTGGTCTGTAGGCCAGCGAGAGGTCCCTAAGCACATGGCAATAGAAGTTTTTGTTTAAAACAAACAAACAAGTTTTTGTGAGGAAGAGCTACTCAAAGGAGCAAGGATTTACAGGTTCAAGTCCCGTGCTTGCATCTCTGGTGTTCAAGTTAGAACTAGTAAAGACGTGTCATGTTTAAGTGTCTCGTAACATGGTCAAGGGAATATTTGGAAGCTTGTGAAATCGAGGAGAAGTGAGGAGGTGCGGTGGCAGGTGGCTCGTACAGTGCAGTGACTATTTCTTACGGTTCTAGCTCTTTGCCCCATCAGTTGATACAGACAATCTTCTACCTTTTGATATTACATGACTCTTGAAAGCTCGCTAGCTATTTATTTAAATATATATAACTTATAATTTTGTCATCAAAACGCTGATATTTTTAATAGAAATGTACTATATGGAAGTTTGTTCTCAGGGCTTCATATTTATACTCTCTTTATAGGGGATGCATTTCAAGGGATGTATTTGGAAAAAATGCCAGTGGCCACTTTACAACTTGGACCTTGATTGTCTTGACCTGTGAGACCAAGCTAGTGTAACTCTCCTAGTAAACCTCTAGTATCTGGTCCAGTCCAAAGAATCTGCCGGTCTTTCTCTCCTTGTGAGCAGTGGCGTGAGTCTTCCTTTGAGATTGCTGCGTCACCCCATGGAAATGGTCACACGAGATTACCCAGCTACTTCACAGTTCGCTGGTCTTTACACCGTTTCAAGGACGCTTCTGTTCTCCATGCAGCTGGAAAATTAACTTGCACGGTTTCTAAAGCAGTCATCAGCGTGCTCCCGCTCTTCTGGGATGGTGCAAGGCTCGCTCCTGCAAGAGCTCTGAAACCTCCAGCTAATTGCTTCTCTTCGGCTACTCGCAGCCTCTATCACAGCCGTGTCCCAGAACCTTGACCCCCATTTCTTTCCTCACTCTCCTGGAACCAAACTTGTCTTTTGGAGATTGATCTTCATATCCAAGAAACGCTTAGGTGGTTATTGAAATCCTTTTTAGTTGGGACTGTTACAATTTTTTTTTTTTAGGCATTGTGATTCATGGGCTGAGGATCTTTTAATACATTTTGAAAGTTGTTTAAATAAGCGTTGCACCAAACGAATGTACAGTAACACTGGCAGCAAATATTGCCTGTAGAAGAGATACGGAGGTTACCGGGGATCTCTACTTCAGTGGCAATTTTATGAAAGTAGTGTGCATAGGATAGTGAGTGTTTCAGCCAAAGTAAATACCCTGGTTTTCTACTTTTAATAAATAGCATTTTTATTAACTAGCAGAGTAGCGGCGCTTGCAGCTGGGTATTTCCATCCAATCATAAGTCCTTGTGCTTTGAGGCATAAGCAAACCACTGACCGTATCCTCCTCTCTGGGCCGATTTATTCTTCTGAAGGATTTGTGGTGGCTGTGGTTGGAGGTAGGACAGTTGGGGAGGTAGGACAGGCGGTGAGCTCGGCCAGGGTGGCAATCCCCACGTTCCTGCAGAGGAAACGGCAAGCTGCGTCTGTTACGTCTACGTGAATGTGCTGTCGTGGTGGTGGTTCTCACCTGCATCCTGCCATCTAGGTATAACAAAAGGGGTTTTTTAAGGACCTCTTGCCCTAGGTTTGAAGATCTTCAAGGCAGACCCCGTTTGCAGCATGTGAACTTCAATAAATGTAAACGCGTTCAATTCTTACTGAATTTGGGTATAGTTTTCTATCGTGCTCTGGGGAGAGGGAAGAAATTGGATCATGTTTTAAACTAAGCCCCACAAAACAAAGTGTCTTTGTCGCAGCAGGTAGCAGAGGCCTGTAGAGATTCTTAATTTGCATATTTTCATCATAGTTTAATGAACTGTACAAGAATGTGATTCACTATCCAGCACTTACCACGAGGCAGCACCAGTAAAATTAGATTGCAAGGTACCGACTTCACGTTTTTCGTTTCACCTGTGTATAAAATAACTAGGTACAGCATATGATAATTTTTATATGGCACTGACACCGACGCGTGGCATGCACGGCTGTTTCTACCATGTAACATTACTTTGATGAAGCTTAACTAGGGCGGACGTCGCTGAGCCTGTGGAATTCAGGGTTCATTCTGGACATGCTCGCGTGGGTCGCTGACCTCTCCCGGAGTGGGAAAAGCAGCAGGCTTTGCTTCCGTACGGTAACCCTCGAGGCAAAGCAAGAAATGCCACTGATTTGTTATCCTTTTAAGCAGTCGCTGTTGTCTACTGAAATATATTCCTGGAAGTTACCGAGGTTGTTAGCGAAGCCAGACGTGTTCAGACTGAAACAATTGCGTACCTTTAGCGTGCGGAGAAGTCGTACCCACGAGCGAGACCAGAATGAATGCTGAGTCTTTAAACCTGCTCACACATACACACTGAAAACACTGATGTTATGTGTGTTGTAAATTTATAATATATCTTAAAAATAAAGGTTTTTTGATTTATTACAAGGTGTTCTGAAACATCATTTCCAGGAGCAGCAAAGGTTTATGAAGCCGCATCGTTCAGTGTCGTTGTCTGGACCCTGCTTTTGCCAAGAAAGGTTGGACCCAGATGATCCTTGAGGTCCCTTCCAACCTGGTGTTCTATGATTCATATGATGCCATGGATGTTCCTTGCATCTGCAGACTGCTGGAATTGTTCCTCAGAAAATAAGGTATTTCGATAGTTGGTCAACAAACCTATAACAAAATCTGGGCAGAAAATCCTGGTTCAGTAGCTGGTTTTGCACCTGGAAGTTATTTCTCCCTTTTCCAGCAAAAGTTGTGTTGGCAAGATTCATCGCAAGGGCTACACGAAACAAGATTTGGTGATCCCCTGTGATGGACCGACGCCGTTCCAGAGGGATTTATCTTGCCAGTTGTTGATTGATAAATCGGAAGCCTTCTCTCCCACAACAAGGGAACCCTTGCTAAGGAAAACAGCTGGAGCAAACTGCAGCTGGCGGTGCAGTGGGATGCAGCCGCTTGCTCATGACGAAACCAAAATGCCCTTCTCGCTTCAGCAGTGCCAGTGCTGCTGCTGGCGATTTGGCAACGAGCTGGGAAGCACCTCCGAGCCTTGCCCACGTGTGTGTGTGTGTGGTTGCCTTGGAGGCAACTGATGAAGAGTGTAAACGCGGGAGGTTATGTCTCTCAAGAAGAGGTGGGGTTATTACCATTTTCACACAATGTTCAGGGCAAGGAAGAGCACCTGCCAGCAGCCTGTTTATTTAGCACACATTGCAGCGACTGGTGAGGAGTTCAGAGGAATTTTCATTGCATCCCGTGAAAGCTGGAGGATTAGCGATGAGACATCCAAATGCTTGTTGTTCGGTGCGGGTTTTTAAATGTGTTATTAAATGCAGGTATTCTCTTGGTGCCAGGTGGCCCCTAACTTGGATTTCCTTTAATGCACAGATTAGCAGTAGGCTGCAGGACAGTTCAAAGGTCTCCAGGAATTTAAAATTAAAAGAAAACCAAAAAAAAAACCCTTAAAAGCAGCTCGTGGTGTGGTGTATCATTAGATAATGGTATTTCTGAACCCAAACTGGTACGGCAGGTCTGGGCAGAAATCCACACCTTAAAAAGTGCTGCTATCTCAGTGACAGGATGGGGTGTAATTGCCGTAGTGTTTGTCAGCTCTCGAGATGAGACGCGCGCTTTTGGCACGGAGATGCGCTGCTGGCATTCTTCAGCAGCCGTAAGGAGAGAGGCTCGCTGCTGCTCCGGCCCGGGAGCTGCCTCCAGCAAAGCCCGAGTCCATGCTACGAAGGGTGGGGAAGGTAAGTACAGGTTGCACTTGGCTGTGGAAACGCAGCTGGGTGTTGGCAAGGTGAGACATCACTAACACCACGATCAGTGCGGCAGGAGAGTCATCGCCGTTCCCTCAGCGGGTGGTTTACGTCGCCTCTCCCAGCAAGCCGCGCGGTGGTTGGGATTTCTCCTTCCGTGCGCTCGCCCCTTTCCCACGGATCGGCGGTCGCTAGTCGCACTAACCCGTAAAAAGAGTAGAATATTGTACAACTACCTGGCCGGCTCCTCTGGCACATCTGCCTGGCGTGGGTTCCAGCAGAAACCGAAGAAGCAGCAGATGCAGCCCGATGCGCTCGGATCAAGGCTGCGTCCCCTCGGTCGTGATCCAGTCATTTGCTCTGTGCTTGATGGGGCTTTTTTTTTTTTTNAGTTTTTCGTGGCGTGAGTGGGCTTTTTTTTTTTTTTTTTTTTTAGTGGTGATTTTACTGTAAAAGAGGAATTAGCCAAAGGAAGCAGCGGCTCTGGAAGGTGCTGGGTATGCTTTGCTATAGGGGAGGTGGGTTTGGGGCAGAATTAATGGGGCAAATTCTTTCTCTCACTACTCAAAAGCCTTCACTTCAAGCACAAGACTTGTGCTTGTGGGCTGGACTGGGTGAGAGGCAATGGCCTCAAGTTGTGCCAGGGGAGGTTTAGATTGGATATTGGGAAAAACTTCTTCACGGAGAGGGTTGTCAAGCACTGGAACAGGCTGCCCAGGGCAGTGGTGGAGTCCCCATCCCTGGAGGTATTTAAAAGCCGGGCAGACGAGGCGCTTAGGGACATGGTTTAGTGGTGGCCAGGTACGGTTGGACTCGATGATCTTAAAGGTCTTTTCCAACCAAATGATTCTGTGATTCCAGTGTTTTGGTCCTGGAAAATGGCTTGAAAGCAAGCAGCTCTGTAGTGTACGTGTGCGAACAGCGTGGGTACGACTGCCAGCGAGCGTGCCCCGAGAAGGGACTGCAGTGCCCGAGCCCCGTGTATCCAGTGTCACCAGGAATCCGGTCACTGCTGGAGCTGGGGAGGGACACCAGTAACTCGAGATGTGCTGGACCAGACCACACCAGACCAAAATAAACCTGGAGAGGTGACCAGCTCTCAAACCCGAGGGTGTAAACGAGATGCCTGGCCCGAGAGCTGGTGCCCAGATAAAAAGCCTGAGTTCAGAGCCTGCGAGTGCCCCAGGCTCCGGGGGAGCCACCGTGGCTCCGGGTGCTGGGCTCCAGCAGCGCGGCCGCTGCCTCCCTGCTGCCGCCTGCTTGGCTGCAGGTGGTTAACGCAGCAGCCGGTAGGATGCAAACCCCGCGTCTTGGGGTCCTGCACAGATCCTGCACCCCAGGATGCAGCAGTGCCGCTTCCCCGCCGCTGTCATAGGGAAGAGTTGCAGCTCTCAAACCGGTTGCGTTAACGATGCCATCAGCAGTTGCATAACGAGCTCTCCCACTCCGGGAAGCGGCGTGCGCGGAGCGGTGAGCCGGTCGAGCTGGTTCCACGCCAGGGCTCTGCGTGCGCGGCGCAAGCGACGGCCGCGGAGGCTTCGTGCTTAACTCTTGGCAAGGGCTGGCTGAGCGGCTCGGTGCTGTGCAGGTGTGAGCGGCTGCTGGTGCACCCTGGAAAAAAGAATTATTCATGGCAGACTCGTAGCACTTATGCATGATGTGGTTACTTGGCTTTTATGAGCCATAGCTTGGGCATAAACCACATTTATGGCGGAGGGAACCTCTATTTGTTCTCTGAGGAAGGGCTGCTCCCCTGGGAATCTGTGCCCGGGAGTCCCGTACCCCCAGCGCTTCCCACGCACCCGGAGTTTGGTTGAATTATTCAGCTCCTCCTCGACGCGGCCGTGCGGGGCAGCCCTCGGAATAGCACGGCCCCCGGTGCCGCGCCGAACCCGCTGCTTCCAGCCACACGGCTGCCTCGACCCCTTCCCGTTGTGCTAGGGCCGTGGGGGCTTTGGGACATCTCTCTGCATTTCTTGGCACGTGGGATTAGATTTTTGCTCCGTCCCCGCAGCCGGGCAGCAGCACAGCCCCAGGGTGAGCCAGGCGGTGGGGGCCGCCGGACCCCTGCGCCCCGCACGGCTCCTCCGTGAAGTGTGCAAGAGAAGGAAAATAGTTCGGACCCTTCTAAACCATCCTTAAAAGGACACCAGCTGGCTATTTCCGTGCCGTTGGCTCGGCATCGCAGCAGCCCTCTTCCATCTGTGTTTTCCCCTGCGCAGGAGCCCGTTGCCAGGCTGCGCGCGATGAGTCACGGGGCGCTCTCCACCTTTACCCCCGTACGCCCGCCTTCCTCGCAGACGGGCACCTTCCTCCTCTGCTCCCACATGCCAACGCTCCCCAAGGAAAGAGAAAATGCACAATCCTCCGTGAAATCTGCGCTCTGGCCCCCGAGCGATCCTTCCCCATCCCTCCTCTCCCTGCTCCCACCGGCGCAGGCAGGAGACGGCAGCAGCCGGCGGCTCCTGCCAGCCTCCTCTTCCCCCGTGCAGGAGCATCGTGCCCGGCAAAACCGAGCCTGTAAGCAGGTTGAAGGGCCTTGTATTTTCGCCCAGCCCGGGTGTCTGGAAGCGGTATGCTGCCTTTCCCCGCGGGGGATCCGGCAGTGCGGTGATGGCCGGGGCGGCTCTGGCCGCCGCAGGCTTCCCCAGTGCCATCAGTTCCCGGGCCGAGCAGTCACTCAGATTTCCGTGGGTTACCGTGGGCTGTATTTATAGCTTGCTGTGCTAAAAATAAAAGCCTCGAGTGTTGGGTTCCCTGATCCCAGCCTCACGCTGCCCAGAAGCCCCCGGGAGGGTGTCTGGCGGGGGGGGTCAAGTGCTGCCCCTGGGGCTGCTCCCGCGGCGGGCTGAGAGAAGTTTATTTCTTGGAGATCGCGGAGCTGCTGCATCACATCTGACCCGGCGCTGCTCTTGCGAAGTACGGAGCCTCGTGCAGGGCTCTCATCATCCCACTAAAAATATTTCATTCTGCCTCACGGGGCTCACTCTGACGGAGCCTGTGGGGACGGGGGGTCAGCGCTGCTGGCTGTGGTTAGTGGGTGGTGGGGAACGGAGCCCCGCACGGCACGGCTACGAGCAAAGGTGCTACCAAAAGGCTCTGAAAAATGTCCGGATGCGGAGCGGTTGCCTGCGCTGGTGCCTAAACCCCCTGTGCGCACCCAGCTAATGCTTCTCCCTCTTCTCGACTCGTTTCTGAGCGAGGCCACTGTTTAGCTCCCACGGCGTGAGCGTGCCGGGCCGCCGGCGCTGGGGAGCTGCGAGTGCCTCCCGGGTGCGGGCAGGGTCCCGTGGGGATGCTGCATGGGCTCAGCGTCGCCGAAGATGGGGAGCCCAATGTGTCCCCTGAAGGCAACCTCCCGCTGTTCGTGTGCCCGGCCTGAAGGTGAAGCCAGGCAAGGCAAGTGATTTCTAAAACGATTTCCTTAACCTGGGCGTGTTTTGAACAGAATTGAGGCCCAGGGGCAGCACGGGGGAGCGGGGCCCGGCTGCCCGCCGTGTCCATCCTGCTCTGCCCCAGCCCCGCTGCCAGCACCGAGCAGCTTTCGGAGCCAACGCGTGGAGGGGCTCCGGCATCTCCTCCCCTCCTCACCCTGCGGGTCTGCTGCACGGTAGCACCAGGACCCCGGCGACGGCGCTGCCCGGGGTCTGCTGCAGGGCTGGCTCTGGCTGCTTTCCCCGCACAAAACCTTCCAGCTTTAACCAGCAAAACCGAACTGGGAATATCCGCTCCCAGCATCGCCCTCAGCCCCTCCAGCCCCCGGCCCCCTCCTCCACCCCTCTGATGTCACTCATAAGTAAGCGTGAGTCATTCGGCAGTTGCCGTGGTGACGCCAGCGATGCTGGGGAGCTCAGCGCTGCCCCGCTTGCCCCGGCCCTTCCCGGGGAGCAGAGGGGACTGAGCCCCCCGGTGCTGAGCCCCCGGAACGTGCCATGGGCTCTCAGGCCACGGGCTGCTGCCCAGAGTCCCCCGTGACCCCCGAGGCTGCAAGGATGCCAGCGGCTACCACCGGTAAGTCAGCACTGTCGGGGATTTACCTGTCTGGGGGGGCTTCTGCTGGGGGTCTTACAGCGTCCGTGTGTCCTGCCCAGCAGGACAGGCAGCGGCACCCAATGCCCCAGCCCCACGGACACGGGTGTCCTTTGCAGCATCCCCTTCTCCATGGGCTCCTGGCAGCCCCGGGGGTCTCGTCGCCCCAGTTGCCAGGGCCAGCCGGGGGGGTATGGGCTGCTCTCAGCCAGCTCTGAACCCCGGCAGCGAGGGGAGCCCGGGGCAGAGCAGTGCTGGGCAGGCATCAGCCTCAGGACGCGTGGGGACCGGGGTGGGGCAGCCCTGCACGTGGGGCACCAGGGCTGTACGGCCCCACACGTGCGGGTGGCATTCCCGCCTGATGGCCCCAGTCACCGGCACCGTGCCCGCTTCGGCTGGGACAGCAGCAGGGTCAGCAGGATGGGACCCTCATGAGCCGCGGCGCATTTCAGCCCCGGCTGCTGCTCTCTCCTCGCGCAGACCCGTCCTGGCGCAGGGCCGCATCCTGCCCGCGCAGAGCCGCAGGCTGCCTCTGCCAACCTTGGCATGTGCCAAAGCCTTCGGAAGGGATTACAGGCGAAACCCTGCTCTGGGCACCCCGGGGCGCGCGGGGAGCCCCCGTGTGCCAAGCCCTGCAGCAGGGAGGGACCTGCCACGTGCCCCAGGGCATGAGCATCTCTGCCAGGGAGCGTGGGGACCGGGCTGGCCCCTGCCTGCCCCCCTGCCTGCTCCTGCCCGCCGGAGGCATCTGCTCTGAGGTCCATCAGCCAGACTTTGCTGCCAGTGGCTCAGAGGTGCTGGCGTGGCTTGGCTCTCTGCTCGGTGTCTTGAGTTTGAGAGTCAAGTTCTTGCCGTAAATAGGACCTGGACAAGCAGGCTTGAGGTGTTTCAATTACTCTGACTAATTTGTACATTAACATATTTCTCTGGCTACAGATTTAAGAGCGTTCAAGCGCAGCGTGTGCAGGCTGGCAAGGGACCCAAGGGGGTGAGGAAGGCGGTGTTTGTTTTGGCAGGGCGAGAGGGGACCGGGCTTCCGGGTGAAGGGCTCGGGCACGGGGCCGGCAGCAAGGTGAACCGGGAACTGTGTCCCACCGGAATAGCAGGAGCTAAAAATACTGAACGGGAATGAGTCGAAATGCAGTGGGAAGGCACTGCCCGCCCCCCGCCAGACCCTGCTGTGGTGGAATTAGAGGAGCTTTAATTTGCTTTTGAGGCAGTTTCTGCTCTTTAGAAGCTCTCTGGGCTGAAGCCTTGCACGTCAAAATCACCTGGGGTGAGTTGCGGTGCTGTGCCCTCAGCCCAGGGCCGCGCGGGTTGTGTCGGTGGAGGGGAAAGCCTTAAAATCCAGAAATTACAGCCCTTTCCTCAAAATACCCCCTGCATCTCGAGACCATAATGCGAACCTGCCACGGGAAAAGGGAAACGCCGGCATCGGGTACATCCCTCCTGTGTCTGGGATGGAAGAGGTGATTTTCCAGGACCCGGCAGGCAGCTTTTGCCTTTGTGCATCCCCCGGGGGACCTGGAACAAGGCGGCCCCGGTTTTGTTCCCACGCAAACGCCTCCCTCTGCGCAAAGAATGTAAAACGTTTCGGTGAAATAACGATGTTGTAACAGGTTTTTGGAAAAGGTTGGCTGGGAATCCGCTGTGAATTCCCAAAGGTAACGCTTAGCAGTGGTTCGGGATGTTGTTTTTGAGAATAACCACGCGCCGGCTCGTGGGGAGAGAGGAAGGTTATGCGTGGTTTTGCTGGCAGTCAGGTTATCGGGGCGCCAAGGCTTTGTACTGCTCCGGCCACAAACCCGACGGCATTTATTGGGATGAAGACGCTAAGTACACCCAATCTTGCTCTCGGCTGTTGCACCTCGCAAGGCGCAGCCAGGAGCAGGGGCAGATGTTGCATTTTGGAATTCAATTCGATTTTTTTCCTTATTTGTTTCTTCTGCCTTTCAATTATTCATTGCTTTCCAGTAATGTTTAACTAGTGGTGAAAAAGTTGGAGATAAGTCATTCTCTCTTTGCATAATTATACATTTGTGGTAAATACAGTTTTACTTTCCAAAGTGTCCTTAGGAAAAAAGTGCATTTTAAAAAGAAACCATCTGGGTAAAAGTAAATCAACAGTTCCCATTGAAATTGATTTCTGTCTGAAGACTACCCAAATATGACTGCTAAAAAGGGTTTAATGAATATAAAGATACATGGAAATATTAAAAAAAAAATCTCATTTGCTCATTAATTAGATCATGGCAATGCTCAAAAACCTTTGAGCGCTCACCCAGCGAGTCCCTGGGGTCTCTCTGGTTGGGGTTGCTCAAGGAAGGACAAGGCATAGGGAAGGCACGCTGGGACCAGACCTCTTGGTTCAGAAGCCTCTCTGGAAAACCTGGTGGGCTGTAAATGCTATTGATCCGTCATCCTCCTAAACATAGTCCAGGGACTTTAAAAATAAATAAACTTACAGATAAAAATATCTTACGTGCTAAAACCCCTCCTATTATTACTGCAGGCACTTAAAACCCACCGCCAGCACCTCCAGAGCTGTAATTGCTGCAGATAACCGCAAGCCCGGCGAGGGAGCATCCTGCTCCTCGCAGCCGGCAAAGGAAGGTCTGGTTTCCAGCGAGCCAGCCAGGGCAAGCTGTCACCCCTCCCTCTGCCAGCTCTTCCCCCTGGCAATAACAGAGTCATTAATTAATGTTTGTACAGCACTTTGAAGATACGTGCTAAATAGAAGTATTATTTTAAATGCGACGGGGATCGTCCTCACGCGGCGCACACCAGCGGCGGGGGGAAGCCCCCTCTCTGCAAGGACCAGAGCTGCCAGTGGTCCCTGCCCGGCTCATTTGCCCCCCGGAGCAGCACGGTCCCTGGGTTCGGAGGGGCAGGAGCAGCCCCGGAGCAGCCCCGCGGGCTGCCAGGGGAAGCCCAGGCAAGGCCCAAAGGGCAGGCGGAGGTGGGAAGCGGTACTTCCCCAGCATCAGTCGACACACATCAAACATTTTAAGCAAGGGGAAAAGGAATAAATCCAAATAACTTGTTGCACTCATCAGCATAATAGCTGAACTGCGTGCATGTTACTTTTAAAATAATATGAATGCATGAATGAAATAGAGTCCTACTATCCGTACTTAATTTGTTCTCCTTATTTACATGAAAAATATGCTTGTTGCATGTGGTTCCCCAACGCACAAGGCCATGCCACTGTGTATTGCTCAAGTTACAGAACTGGATATAAGTAATTACTGACAACGGCATTATGCTGTAGAAACGGTTCCCGCGGTGTTGGTAATCGCACTGAAGTGACTGTTCTGTTACTAAGAATAATATTCTGCTCTCTCCTCCTTAAGGCTGGCTCTGTGATGAACTGGCATAGGAAACTATTTTGTACAGGGGAGAAAAAGACATTTTGAAGCTGTCAAAGCAGCAACCGAATGAAGAGGCTGCCAGCCCCCCCCTTTCACCCCCACGTTACAGTACCCCGGCTCCATTCATTCAAGCGATATTTTAAATGTCTTTTTGACCACATCTCTTTTTCCCTAGTGAATTTCTAGTAAGACGTAACTTTTTTGGAACTTTGTAGCATGTGCTGGGGGATGCTAAAGCCTACCGGCATGGAGAAGAGGGACTTCTCCTCCTCCCAGGAGCCCGCAGTGCTGGTGCCAGCGTTCGCCTTGTGCAGTGACCTCTAGAAGCACCCAGGCTCTAAGTCGATCCCAGCCGGGGATATTAAGCGCTCAGCACCAGGGCAAACGAGGCCCTGCAGAACTAAGCGCAGGGAAGCAGATGCAGCGGTGTTCAACATTAGTCCAGGGTTGAAAATAGAGCCGTAAGGAGGGCTGCAGGCAGCCTGGGCTGCAAGCGGGGACGAGCGGCTCCTCACTGCTCTGCCAGGGCCGCCCTCAGCACTTTTGACCATCGTGGAAATTTTGCAAGGATAAGAGGAAAAAAATCCTCTTGATTCATTTGACTGCCTTCTCTCGCTGCTCCTGAGAGCACAGGCAGGAGCTGTTGAGCAAGACTGAAGGCAAAGAACCTCTTCCCAGATAGAGCCACCCACCTTTACACGCTGCTGAAGAGGAGGGGCTGATTAACAAGCTCTCCCCCCGCAATGCTAACGAGAGGTGCTGGCAGCAGGCAGCTCGGTCCCGAAGGATGTGGGCTATAAACCAGCCGGAGGGAAGAGGAGCGCGGCGTGCACCAGAGCAGAGTGGTTTCTCCTTGTTTGCTCCGTGGTGGAGGTGCCTGGAGCAAACCCATCTGTACGGTGTTTCCGCTGTGGGACTGGGGTATGGTAAATCTTCCCCGACTGTGGGCAGTGCTTGAGGAGTCGGTGGAGGGAACGCCTCTCTCTCCTGCTGATAATTGTTCTGTTCCTGGGGAGAGGAAGAAAGGAGGTGAAAGATGGGAAATCACCACTTTGGAAAGTGTGGTCAGTCCTAACGGAGGAAAGTAAATGAAGCAGAAATCGGGCTACCCGGCATGCAAAAATTCCCAAGTCATAGCCCCTTGCTCTGCTTTTTTTGCTGATTTTAGCACTACGAGCATTATGTGATAGGTAGGGATGTCGCATGGAGTCCTCCCTCTCCACAAATAGCTACAGGGAGACAGTGAAGCAGGGGCTTTCATGCAATCTCCAGCAGATACGTGTTTTCCTTCATCTGCAGGTGCTTTTTGTAATGTTGAGAGAGAATCCCAACTCCCTGCTGGCCTTTCGAACAGGACAGTGCCGATTAGTGCCACTGACGGGTCAGCTCTCGCTTTCTCTACATACCCGGGAAGTATCTCCACCCTATACGATCCCAGCGCACAGCACATTTATATTTCTACAGACTATACATTTTTTTTTTCCGACATAAATTTAGATCTGATGTCCTTGGGATGACGAGGGACAGATATTCTTATGCCACATGTAGTCTCACATATTGATAAATGAAACATGGTGGAAGAAACCAAAATCCCAGGCATTCTCCCAGTACGGCAGAAAACAAGCATGTGGGTTTAGCTTTGTTACATGTAGTAGGTGTCGTCTTTGAATATGGTAATTTCTCAAAGGTGTTACATGCTAGTAATTAATCTCAGAGTTCTCTGTTGGAAGACAAGTTGCGCAGTAATTGTCAGTTCACATGTACACCCACTCTGAACGGTTAAGGAATCCAAGAGACTAATAGGAAAATGATTTCATATGGAAAAGCAATGTATTAACATTTTCCAGAAGAAAAGCCTTGAAGCATGTTTAGTAGTGGAGTACAGGAAAGAAACAAGTGGTACGCAAATTAAAGACGTGTTTGCTGCTACTGAATAAGGGAGAGTAATTTATTTTCTTATGGAAAAAGCAAACACGTTTAGCAATCCACTGATGACCCTCCCATTTTAAATGCAGGCTTTTTATCTCCAGGACAATTTTGAGGACGCTGGTGTGGGATGGTGCCGAGTTCTTGACAAACCACTTCATCAGCAGCTACAGTTTCCCCAAACATCCATTTCAGGTTCCACTTAAGGACACGCAAATGCCCCAAGTAACAGAGTTTCAGGGTATTACCACAGAGGAAGAAGCGGCGGCTCATTTCACATCGGACGGGAAGACAGCGATCCATAAACGCCGATCTGGAGGGTAGCGCTGCATGAGTGAAAGGGGTAGAACAAGAGGTAATTCTAAGGCCAGGATCCTAAGCGCAGCAGAAGCCTGTAAAAGGAGAGCATTCTCCTCACCACTAGACTCCCCCCTACGCTTTTTCTCCACAATGTTCATTTTCTTGAGCCAAACTTTTCCACTTCTTTATTCTGAGAGTTTCAGGGGGGCAGGTAATACCGGCTTGGTTTTGTGGGGGCAGTCTACCACCCTCTTAAAACGTGTTTTGTTCCTAAGGGTTTCTGATAAGTTTAACAACTGGATCCATGCTTTACCTCTAGCAAAAATACGTCAGAGGAAGAAGTAGGTCAGTTTTCTCCCGGTTGCACCCTCACCCTCACATATCGGTCACCTGCTCTAAGAGTCAAAGGGCCATTCTGTTTCTGCAGTCCGCTTAATGCCCGATCCACCACGTAAATGCAAACATTCTTCTGGAATTTAAGGGGATTTGGATTGGGCCTCGATGCTTAATCTAAAAACAAGAGCAGCTTGTTATAGCGATAACGTCACAGAACGACAGCCTGTAAAAACTGTACTGAAAACCAAACTCTTCGAATGGAGATTATAAAACAACTAGCAAGTTGTTGGCAAAGGACATCTACTTTAATTGCAGTATGGAAGCGGGGTAGAGGCTGGAATAACCTTTGAACGCCAGATCGTATTTCCTGATGACACAAAGCAGAATGCCCTCTGCTTGCACTTTGAAAAGATCTAGGGAAATAAATGCTGAATCTTAAGATAGACCCAAATTAATCTTTAACGATTTTGAAACATTTATCTAATCTACCAGTTACATGCAGCAAAAAATAATTTATGACAATCATAACAAAGAGAATTAGGTAGAATAAGGTCAGTGTGCTATCACTGTTGTGCAGCTAAACTTATAATCACATTTTCAGTAGCTGGATATTAAGATGACTCATCTATCCAGCACAGGCATTAAAGGCTCGAACCTCTACTCACGTAATCACGTAGCTTCGCTTTTCAGACGAGCCCTGAAACTCACTGGTCAAGTGAGTTAATCTGCAGGATCTAGCTCTGATGGCAAACGCAGCACGGGGTGGGATGAGCCTGAGGCTCTCCGTGCAGGTGGCAGGACACCGGCCTCTATGCGGTGGCTGGTAGCCAACAGTGTCTATCTGCACCCAGCAGAATAGCCCTAAGGTGATTTTGATAGCCTAACCGCACCCAGCAAAGAACAACAATCAACATATTATACCTGTCAAACATTTCTTGCTGTTATCTATGGCTCGTGACATAAACCAGGGGAAGAAATTCTCTATTTGCTAAGAAACACACAGGATGCATAAGCCAGGTTTCTACCTGAAAACCACTTTTTGACATCCTTTGATCACGAGCAGATACTAACACATCAAGTCTTGGGGGAAATTACTTGTAATAACCTGAAGAAAAGTATCGCTGATGATCAACCAGTGTTTCGTCAAGTGTGGTTGGCAGCAGAGAGAGATCTCAATCCTTCACGCGATTCAGCAAAGGTCTGATTTTGCTACAGTGGACTTCATTGCGTACATAAAGGTTTCCACAGCTGGTGATTTACAATCAAGAGACAAAGGTTTTTTGGCATTTCTGTGTTTCCCTGAGTTAAAGTGGAAGCTCAAGCGAAGATGACAACAGGTTGTGACACCGCTGCGAAGAGGCACACCGGACTGCCAGGGCGAGGAAGGGAACATCGTGCCGGCGGTGGTGGAGCTCAGCCGCACGACCCTCACTGCAAAACCTCTGATCCCACAGTTGTGCCTGCGAGCTGGTTCCCAAAACCTGTGCAAACCCAGTCTGGCTCCCAGACTGCGGGTTACGAGGACCAGGACCTGCCTGACTGAGCTGCTGTGCAATACGGATGGGGAAGCAGCTCAAGCCACTCTCGACGTTCACCCCAGTTTAACCAGAAAGGCTCCTTGTCTGTCACCACCACGACTAACCCATGGTGGACCCCGGTGCTCAGAAACCGTAGCCAGGGCCAGGAAGCCACAGCACAGGGTCACCACCCGGGGAGGCGGCCGGACTCCTTCCCTCCCTCACAAGGGGGAAGGCTGCGGCCTGAGCAGGCCTGGGGCCTCTGTGCCTCCCGCGGGGCCCGGCGGGGCGCTGAGGATGCCAGGGCTCACCCGGCCCCCCGGGATCTCCGCGCAACGGGCCCGGGCAGGGCTACCCGAGCCCCCGGGCTGCCCCCAGCCCTGTCCAGCCCCGGGGCTGCCCCCAGCCCAGCTCAGCCCCGGCCCGGCCCGGCGCGGCGCGGGCGGCGGGGCCGTGAGGGAAGCAGG
>VYZW01001817.1:0-23161 GCA_013401315.1 Balaeniceps rex | reverse complement strand
ATTTTTTTTTTTTTAAAGAAATTTCACTGAACTGGCTATGATTTTACCTGCAGTTATTTGCAGTCAAAACAAACTTTTCCTAAGCCATAAATTTTCTGACCATTTCTGCTTCTCGTGGAGGTGAGTCATATGTATTGAGAGTTAGCCTTTTGTACCTTTTAATAACAAAAACCGCATTTTAATCATATCCTTTGTATTCTTGCATTGATTAACTGGATATATACTGTACTTAGCAAGTATTAAAAGACTGTTTCCATTTATTTTGTAGCTTCCTGGAATTGCTGAAGAACCCATTTATAGATACTGACTTTTAAACCTTTTTTATTTTAATGTTCATACTGATTAATAAGCTTATTTTTAAAATACAGACTGGGCACAGTTTCATAAAGAAAGAGCACATACGCTATATTAAATTAGGGTGTTTGTGTATTTTTTCCATCTCCATGTGTAGATATGTACGTATGTGTTTGCAAATACTTGGGAAAAGATAGCTCTTTTTAGTAGTTCTATCTGAAATAGTGAAAACTGAAGAAAAAAGGTTCTGCTGCGAGCAGAAGACGGACCCTGAATCCTGCAGTTAAATCTCACTCACTGAATAGTATCCCAGTACCTTGTCTGTGGTGGAAAGGGTTTCCTCAAAAAAATACAGATGTTCAGCATTCAGTAAGAATATATTTTCTTGCAGTACCAGCTCTTGCTGCTTGGGTTTGCCAAGGAAATGAAGTGCTGAGATGATGATGGGATCTGCTAGAAGGAGAGAAGAAGGCCTCCCTGGGTGCCTGAGAAAGTGTTAGGAAAATATCTTTCTTTTTTGCTAGCTCTATCTGTGTGTCCCCACATCACCCATCCTGAATGAGAAAGAGTAAAGCAGAGCCAGGAGCACCATTTCATTGCAGCTGCTTCCGAATTGATTTACAAGCAAATGTGTCAATTGCTTGCAAGAAATGTTAGCACATTTAATATTGATTAATTCCACTAAGGACCTTTTCCAGGAGTCCTTACACAAGTCACCTCCCTACTGACTTGATCTGCAGGATCAAGTCCAGGGTATGGTCTGAGTAACACTGTTTTTTCTCTGGTCTCCCAGTGAAATGTCAGTGAAGTTTAATAAAATTATTGCAGGTAAGAAGTTAAATCTGCAGTTATAGTATCCAGAATGAATTGTTTCAAAATCAGAGCTGAGTAACTTCAAGAGGATTGGGCTTCTTAAACAGAAAAAAAATCCAATATTCTGCTGCTTTTGCAGTTTAGGGCTCTGCTCAAAGGCATGGCAAACAATCCTTACCAGCAGACCTCTCAGGACCTCTGACTTTCTATTCCATTTAAGTTCTTCAGTGGAAACCCTCAGGACACACATTTTGCGGTCTCTCAATCACCAGCTCCCAGGAACATCATTATGTAGACGATGCCCTGAACTATGTTAGCAGCAGTATGCAAAAATGATGTGATTCAGCTTGTTTGGGCGAGGAAAGATACTGCAAAGTTACTGAGCAGTGGTGTTATAGGGTGATAACTCGGTGAAATTGAAGCATTTAATCCATGAAGGATAATTAATAGCACCACTGGATACTGATTCTTGCTTTTCTCATAGTTCCAGATGGATTATACTTTGAAGGGCAGCAGGCTTTTAAACAATGCACTACACATCACTAAAATCTAAGCCTTAGATATGACGGACGGGCAAAAACCTCCTGAGTAAACTTAATCATTGTTGTTGCTATTATTAATGCTGGGAGCTAGAGCTGTATTTAACTATCCCAAACTTTAATATGAATTTTGACTTAAGCAACCACTTACATTCTCACCTTACAGTCTCCCTTGTATTTGGCCAATTGAAGGAAGTAATATAATGCATATCATATATGTATCTTATGGCTTAACTGTTTTTATGAAGAACACTGTACATAACTGTTTGCAAAGCTTTTTCTGAAGTTTAAATAATGAATGAAGAATGACAATTATTTCCCAGAGGTATTTTTTTTCTTCTAAAAGAGTTTATAAAATAACGCCAGCTGGCCAAAATCACATGTTTTCTTTACACGCTATTCCATGTCTCAGAGAGGCAATTGCAGTGTTTCAGTGGTAAGAGTTGTTGTCCAGCTGGGAACTTCAAGATCTTCCAAGGGTGATGGACAGCAAAGCCCTGCAAGTTTTGGAGGTGAGATCTGTGATTTGATCTTCACTTTTTATGAGGTATCATGATGGAGTCGTGGAATAATTCAGGTTGAAAGGGACCTCGGGAGGTCATTTAGTCCAGCCCCCTGATTGAAGCATAGAAAGATATGAGACAGAAACCTATCTTCAAGCAAATTTAAGAGTGAGGCCCTCTGCCCAGTACATCACTGCCTACGACATCAAATTTTTATCAGCAATCTGACTGAGGGTTTTGGCAAGTTTTTCTCCACCGAGATCTCCAGGTTCACTGTAAACACTAACAGGGTGCTGAGCAGCCACTGTAACATTTTACTTGCTAGTGCCACGAGTTAGATTGAGGACCGCTTTTCAGGTAGTAAAAGACTCCTTTAAACTGCACAAATCCCCTGTGCAAGGGGCACCCTTATGCTTCCTTATCTTCGAAGAGGCTCCTGACATCTAACGTGCAGATTTGGGGTCCTGGTGTTTTGCCTTGCTTCTTGCTCAGCATCTGTGCTGTGCCTGTGTTGGAGAAGCTGAAAAGCCTTTCCCAGCCCTGCTTCGTATTTCATTTGTATGTGTACGGACCCTTTTGTGGTCTTCTCCAGAGATGGACATTATTATCTAGGACTGTGGAGACAAGATAGTTTGTGATTTCTACCAGATATCCCCCCCTATGCATCCAAAGACCACACTGCTCTCTTCTGCAATACCACTGCTGTGAGAGCTTCTGTAGAGACATTTGTCTTCAGCGACTCTAAATCCTTTTCAGAGGCCCCATGGTCCCAGGCAGAGCCTGCTCTCCGATCCCCAATGTATTACCTGAATTACGCAGCATTCAGCTATCTTAAAATGCATGTTGCTGCCTTGTGCCCATCCAGCCAGCCAATTCCCGCCAGCCTGTAACAATAAGCTGCTCTCCTTGTTTACCACTCCACCAATCTTCGTGTCATCGCTGAGTTTTACAAGATTTCATTTTATCATCTGGATTGCTGATAAAAATTGAAATGGGCTCCTGCCTGCGAGCCCTCTCTTGTAGCAGTGACTCTCCTTCGTATTTCGCTGCAAACACCAGCATTTAAGCCCTGTTGTTAAGACCTGATACCTGCTCTGCTCGTCACATGTTCTTTCTAAAGGAGTTCAAGGCGCAGCTTTAAAGCAAAGGCGAAGCAAAGCTGTTCAGATTCTGAGCCGCAAATAGGAAGTAGCCCAAAGTTACAGAAACAAATATTTTTTAAGCTGCAGAACTGGAAATGTCTCTGTTGTATTCACCTGTGCTCAGTCTTCTGCTTGGCTCCTTTTATGTCTGGTAGTATCCCTAAAGCTGTACAGTAAATTCCTTTTAATGATGACTTGAAGTGTTTGATATCATCTAATGTTTTACGAGAAACACCCAGACCAGAATACTAGTCTCGGCAGGTTAAAAAAAAAAAAAAGAAAAAGACAGGGCTTTTAAGTTCAGTTTTTCAGATTGCTTTGGAAACGTTTCTCTTAGAGATGTGTATTGTGGCTTTAAGGTTTTGAAACCATGGCACCTAGCTTCAAGGGACTCTTGATGTTTGCCAGAGCATCCTCATCACTGTCTAAGCTATTTCTTCTGGTCTCCCTGTAAGGCTGAGGAGACAGGAATACAGAGTATTTTTGTTTCCATGGGTAGATATATATTTACTCGGTTTGGTGACTGTGGCACAAGAGTGCCCTGTAGGGACCGGTTAGATTTCATCCTTCGGTGTGAATCCCCGGGGGGCAGAGCACACTTCCCAGGCTCTCTTCACTGGTGGGACAGGAGTAATCTGAATTTCAGTTGGGCATTAACTGCGTGACGAGTGAAACACCTCTCTGTGGAGATACAGTCCGAGATTTGATGAAAATAAAACTGCAGATATCACAGAGTGTGTCCCCCTGGACGAGGTGTAGGATCCCCCCATCTACAGCTTGCATCGTCTCCGCAGCCCTCTCCCCAGCCCCATGGGTGCAGCATCTCGGGGTAGGAGTTAGGCTCAGGGAAAGCACCCATCCTTACGGCCTCTGGGCACCTCCCAGTCTCCGTGTATTCCTCCTGGCATCCGGGGAGGAGGCAGGGCCCTCCTGTTACCCCAGCTGTGCAGCCGGGGATGGGGCAGCGTGGGGCTAAGCAGCTGTCCCAGGGGTCTGGCATGCACCCACATGCCACAGGGTCCCATCCCAGCTCCTGTCACACTATGAGGGTCAGGAGGCCCCATAGACCGAAGGGGTCCTGGCTTGTAGGCACAGTGCTTTTTCCTGTCCTGGGTTAGCACTGCAGTATTACTTAAATTTGGCGTTGCCCAGAAATGTAGCTTTCTTTAATGATTATTTCACTGGGGGAAATGTTTCCTTGTGTCCTTTACCGTGTTATTTTGCTGCATTTTTCTGAGCATCCCTACCCCTTTCAGAGCACACCAACTCCTGAGAGTGGACTGAGCCTTCTTTTAAGCAACATTTTTTGCCCGACACTTTTAGCTGCCCCCTGCACTCCCCACGCTTGCTGCCCGCACCCAAGAGCAAAGCTCAGCCAGAGCCACGTGCTCCTGTGCCCCCGCCGTTAGCCAAAAAAATTGTGGAGCTGTGGCTTTGGCTGAGCAGGATCTGCTCCACTGAGAGAAAGACCAAAACCCAGCAAAACCCAATAGCTTTCCCTGGATCCCTGCTTATCAGAAGAGGGATGGAGGTGCGCGTGATGCTGGCGTGCCGAAGGGGAGATGCGTGCGCTGCAAAGGAGCTGAACCCTGCGCCTCTGCCCTGTGCAGAGGGATGCGTGTGCAGTCGTCCTGTAAACCAAACAACATGTGCTCTGATAATGCAGAGCTAACGCGATTTATGGGGTTTCAGTGACGAGCTGCATTTGGTCTAAAACGTAAATTCAGAAAATGGGGAGGGGGGAAATATATACATACATATATGTATGTACATATATATGGGGTTTTTTTTTGGCTTGCACTCTTGCTTATCTCAAGCCAGTTAAAAAAAAAATAATCCCCAAGTTTCTATTGGACTTTGGATGAAGCAGAGACAGCATATTTTCCCTGTCTCTCCCGAAGCATCACACCCCACTTTGGGAACTTCATTTATATGCACATCATATGCAATCTGACTGACTCCTACTGTACCTTTGAACAGATCCAATCAGATACCCATATGCATGTAAATGAGGCTCCCAGAGCTGCGCTCTCCGTGCCGAGGAAGAGGAGTTAAAGAGCAGCCTCTTCTTGAAACTTGTTACGGTGACAATCTCATCCTGCAAAACACAATAAAGCCTTCCCCATCCCCCCAGCCCTGCTCCCCAGCCCTTCGCTTTTCTCTCCGCCGCGCACGTCAGGAGAATGCCCTGTAACTCACTTTTCCAGGCTGAGGTAATTTATTTAAACATGGATTATTTAAAAAAAAAAAAATGTGAAGGGATACAGGGTTTGATTTTAATCCCTGCTAACACAGAGGAAAGAATGCTCGTGTCACAACTCAGTGAGTGTAAAAATTAAAAAAGGCTGAGACTATTGTTTGAAAACAGGCAAAATAATTAAAATTATTATGGAATAATCACATATCACACAACAACCTCCCACTCTTCTGAGCAACAATCCAAAACAGCTCCTCCAAAGCAGGCCCAGGGGCAGAGGTTCTGTATATCATTCAAAGACCATCTGTCATTCAATTCCTGTAGCCCCTTTCCACTATTCTAAGGGCAGGCTGAAATTTAGTCCTGGCATTTCTTTTTCCATTTGCTAACAAACAGCAGTGATGGCAGATAAATATGGCAAACAATAGGCGTTTGTAATGAACTGGAAAGGGATATGGATTTTTGGAACCAGCACCAAGAAGTTCCTGGTCCCGTGTGATGCTCTGGGGACCCCCAAAGCCTGGTTCTGCCATGTGGCTGCACAGACAGACATCTGCAGGCTGCGTTAGGCTTTCAAGAATTCAGCCAACCTGCTAAGGGGCTGATTTAAATAAGATCAAATTTTTTTCTTTTTTTTTTTTAAAAAAAAAAAAAGAAGGAAAGGCTGAAAGCTAATTCCATTCCAGGGTAGGATAAAAAGGGACACAAAAGCATCACGGATACACAGCACAAGCGATGCAGAGAGCCCCCTGTTCTAACAGTAATCTTTATTTTTTTTATTCTTTGCTTTTCTTAACTCATTCAGCATTTCCTATTGATTCTCATAAGGAAAAGCGGCAAAGGATCCCGCTTTCATGCCGCTCTTTGGGAACTCACGCCCGTTAAATCCTGTTTAAGCCAACACTCATTTTATCTTTATTTATTGTTTGGAGACTAAAAATGAAGTGTGATTGCATGGAGCTGAAGCCAAACGACAGAATTACTGCTGCACACCCCTTGAATCGATACTGTTTCTTTTCACAAATTAACTCTCTGGGAAGTACACAGTTGCTGGGATCGGAGAGATGCTAAAACGCTGCCGGAGAGGAAGGGGGATGTGGGACATGGTGCTGAGCCCACGCTTGCTGGCACTAGCCTTGCCTTACCTCCGTCCTGCCTCTCAGGAGCCACCAGGGCAACAGGAATGCCCTGGGGTGACCCAGTACCTCCTCATGTGCAACAAAAGGAGATGGAGAGAGAAATAAGGAAAGGGGGGAAACTTGGCTGTTTGAGGTTCATGAGATGTGAGGACACCCTTCAGCACCCAGCCCAGCAGCCAAGAGTCTTGGTTTTCCTGGGTTGGTTTGTGAGGAAGCCACCAAAGGGCTGTGCAAAGGGCTGTGTGGCCCTTGTTTGAGGACAAAGACTCTGAGATTAAGGTGGGCCATAGCCCAAAGGGGTTTTGGACTCATCTGGACATTGCTGGCTACCCAACACACCATGTCTGGAAAAAGTCCACTTCTCCCTGAAGGGAGTTACCAGGAATTCTCCCATCAGGCAGAGACTGGGACATGGTGGCCTGTGTCCCCATTATCTTGACGCTTGGCTGTGGCATCATGCCCTATCTAGGAATGAAATGGCACCCCTGTAGAAACATGACTGGCAAGAAGTGTCGTAGCCCACGGCAGGGCTTCCTGGAGCATGGGCAAAGCTGAACTGTGCTGGGTGGATGGGTGGAGGAGGAGAGGGCAGCGCTCCGGCCAGTCTGGCTGGTCTCCTGCACCATTGCCTACCCCCAGCATGGGAGCCAAGGAAAGGGGAGCCCAACCCAACTCCCTGCACCCCCCCTAGCACTGCTGCCACCTTCCACACCACAGAAAGGAAAGGCCAAGTGAGGACTTGGCCGTTAGCCGCCTCCACCGGTTGCCCTTTCCACCTGTGCTTAGGGCTGGTCCAGCTGTACCCATCACCCAATGAACCCTCCAGCGGGGGATCAGCTGCCTGTACTGGCTCTGCCTTAACCCCAGACAGAAGTCAGGGGCTGGTCACATTGGTCTGCACTAGCTGGGGTGAACAGAAAAGGCATGCAAATGAAGGAGTTTTTGCAATTATTGCCTTTTTGCAATAATTTTCTTGCACACGTACAGACCCATAAATGAGCCAAGCTTTCTCCTGCATACTGGGAAGGGAGACCATGACTCCTTTAATACTGCCTCTATTTTTAGAAGTTGAGAAGTCCTGGATACAACTGGAAAGGGTAGAGGGAGGGCATATGTTTACCCAGGTATAATCAGGGTCCAGTATAAAACTGGACCAGAGTTTCCAGTTTTAATATAGATCTTAAGCAAGCCTCTTAATAGCCCTTTTATGGTGTCTCTAACTATAAAGTACAGATAATTCTTAACAACAGGTGTGCTATCAGGATTAATTAATTAATGTAATGTAATTAATGAGATCTTGAAAGCAAGGTGACATGAAATGCAAACTAGCACTATAGCAATCAGTCACTTTTTCCAGGTTGATTGTCTTTGCTAGAAATAAAATGCCCCTCTAGAAAAGCTTGTAGCTGCTTGTTTCATAGTGGAAAATGATACGCAGCATGTGTGGAAAAATATGCGCTTAATATTGCACTTTGTTAAGAACTGATGACTTTGTTAGATGGTTTGCAGACAACTGAGAGAGGACCCTGACCTACAGAGCTTTCTATATTGCTTTTTTTAAGCTTTTGCCCAGGATAACTAAAAGCAAAGACTCAACGTTTCTCAGAGTTGAGACATAAGTGGGATACAGTTGACTGGAAAAGAATTTTTTTAAGCTGCATTTTACCGAATACTTCACTTTCTACAGATGCCTTAGCCAGGAACTCTCTCTTATACAAGTTAGACAGTCAGATCCTGAGAGAAGTCTTTTCTTCGAAGGATAAGGCTTTTTATTTCTGTCAAGAAGAAGAGCTTTATGCTGGGGAAAAAGCTGTTGGCACCATAAGAAAAGGTCTTAGACCTTAGAATGTTAGACGTTTGGATTAGAAGTCATGACTGGAGCCATGGAGGCTGTTGAAGGCAAGACTTAGGTGGTGGGGCTCCAGATGAACCTAGGCTCAATGCGGAACAACATGGAGCAACATGCCAGTGGCACTGTCAGATGGACTTTCAATCACTCCCCATACAGCAGGGTTTCCTAATTGTCATTTCACAAAAATATCTAGGTGTGACTGTGGCTTCTCCTCAAAAGGAGGAGAGGCCGTCCACGAAGAAAGGAGAGGACCGGTCTGTCTCTGTGGCTACCCACCAGTCAGTCCTGAGACCTGCTGGTTTTCATGTGCAAAAATGCTTGTAGATACCTGGTTGTAGACAGCAAAGTATTTGGGTATTTTGGTACTGGGCATGGTAAAAGCAGACCGATAAAGCAACTTGTTTTTCCTAAGCTTTTACATTGCTTTAAGAGAATAACAATGAGTTATTGCTACTTACCTATGCTAAATGAGCCAGAGATGAAACTTCAGGCTTCCTCCCCAGTCCCCTGGGCCATCTAGATACCTCATGATCATTTTCAAAGGGTATAATTTACATGAGATTTTTTTCCTGCCTTATGAGCCATAAATTTATAGGGAGCCCCTCTGAAAGACTTACTGCTTTTGTGAGGCCTCAGATGAAGTCAGTCAAGCCAAATAGTATAAAAGCCAAATTCCCAATTAATTCTGTCCCTGAGGACCATGTTGTTTGCTGTTAGATTGCAAGGTCTATGGGGCACAAGCTATCTCTTTCCCAGGTGGAGAGGGCCTGTGTTGGACGGGGGGCATTTTTCAGCCCATGGCTTGAGTAGCATATGTGCCCTCTAAGGAGGTGAACATTGCTCTCCGTGGTGTGAGCGTGCCATGCAAGCCCTTAGCAAACAACAAATAAATAGCTGAGGGGTTAGTTTCCTTTTCTCCTCACTTGCTACCCTCTCTACTTGATACATTCAATTATTTTTGGAAGCTGCATAATAAACAGAAGTTGTACGTTTCAGTGTTCCCAGACCAGATTAGAGAGGATTAAGCATCAAGGGGTGGCAGCTGGTCAGTTTACTGCACATTTTTAATGCAGAAATGTTTATAAATGAAAAAAATGAAAGGTGGGTGATGGTAGTAAACTCAGACTGTTGCATCTGCTCCCCAGAAAGCCAGCGCCTCTGTGGGGAGGGCGTGAAGGGCAGGGAGGAGGGAGGATGGGGCAAATTCCCAGAGCCGGTGTAGGAAAGAGGCCAGGCTGAGGCATTCACAGCAGAGCTAAAATTGGGATAGTTTAAGTCAGTGGCTGCAGGAGGCCCTGGTGAATGCCAGGGCTGTCAAAATACTGGCGCTGTGTCTCGTGCTTGCACACGACGATGCGGCGGTGGCAGTGGTGGCGGTGGCAGCAGTAGCGGTGGCAGGGCGCCCTTCCCCGGGCCCTCACTGCCAGGATGGGATGCTCAGCCTGCGAGCTCACCCGCTCCCTTGACCTCTCGTTGGAGACCGGCCACAAGAGTGTCAATTAGTGCTAATTGTGAGGGGTTTCGTTTGTCATGTGGCCACCTGTCCGCCAGGAGCCGGGCTGAGACCCCCGGCAGACCCTAATGAGCAGCTGTCAGCCCCCAGCCATGCTCACGCTCTCATGCCCAGGGCTGCATCTGAACATGCCTCAAGGTGAAGGCGTACGGACCTGGTTGCAGGGAAAAAATCTGTGTCATCCCCATCATGTCTTAAGTGTAACCTATATTTTAAGGGAATATAAACATGTCTTTTTTTTTTTTTTGGCTAATTAAATTACACCCACCTCTGTAATTCCGAGATGTGTATTAAAGAGTGTAATTAAATGAAAGCTCAAGTCACTAATTAGAACAATTCTTGAAGGGATGCATTTTCCCAGTGACACCTGTGTAACCTCTATATGTGAACGATACGCATCTTGGTGTTGCAAAATATGCGGTAACCCTTATGCAAGATTTTTGTATAATAAAAAAAAAAAGGGAAGAAAATTGCCGAGGTCAATCTGACTTCACTGCCGTGCCCTTTGCTGAAAGCTTTGTTTGGCAGTGTATCTTCTGAACCATCCCAGCAGGGAGACAGCCATTGATGTGTGGATTGAGGGTTAATGTCAGTGTGGGAAACCTTGACATAAAATTCTGCGCTGCGCTGAGGAGGACCGAGGGGATGGATTTAGCGCTGCAGCCCCAGGTACAGTAATTCCCAGCACTCCTTCTCCCCCTCTCTTCTCTATGAGGCTCTACTGCCTTTATATCTCCTCCTGGTTCCACAAACATCCTTTAAATTGTTTTGAAAATGTGTTCTATAATGAAAATGTCTCTGCTTGCGCGCGTGTGTGTGCGCGTACATATAAGCAAGGTTCCCTGATGCCCAGTGTAAAGCTTCTGTTCTGGAGAAGAGCCATAGCAAAAGTCTGTGGCTGTGGCCTGGCTCAGGGGCTGGCAGCAACATACTGAGGTTTTCTATAACTGCGAATGTTAAGGGCATCCGAAACTCCTACCTAGCAACTCCCAGCTCCTGCTTCACAGCCACACATGTGAGGGGGAGCGCTGGTGGACACGACGCCTTTTGCTCTGCTTTCATGTTGCTGCTGGTGCACTGAGGAGCTGAACGTACATGAAAGGGGAGGCAGGAGCTGGTCTGTAGTTCCCTCATGAAATTTTAGGGCATGTCTGGTAATGCTATTCCAGAAATGAGAAGGAAACTTTTGACAGTCGAATGAGGTAGAAATATCTGTGGATGAGCATGGACCAGACACCGACCCGACAGCCCCAGACACCAGGAATCGATCACCTTGGCAGAGGCGGCGATGACACACCGTGAAACTCGGCTTACAGACAGGGGATATTGGCTGCATTCGTTATGCGGGGCAGCCATCTCACTGGGACCACGTTCGGAGGGGAAAAAAAAAAGCATCTCTCTGCCTTTGCTTTCTTCCAACAGCATGCCAAGAATAGCTGTGCAGGGACTGAGCAGAGGAAAGCTGATTACACCTTTTGATTGATGGTGCCTTACACATTTAGAGAGATTTCATACAGGAGCCTGATTTACTTGCACATCAGTTCTAGAGACAGGCTCAGAGCAAAGCCCTGGACTCAAACGCTTCAAGGTTTTAGGAAATGCGGAAGAGGATCTGAATTTTCACCTATAAGTTGCCTAGTACCAATTCTTCCTTTAACCATGCATCTACTCCCTGCTTCTATTTTCTGCTCCCTGAGGCCCCTTCTTAACAAACCGTCTCCAGAGTAATTCAGGATGCTGAAGCCATTGATCACTGTGTGAATCTCACAAGGCTGAGCACGCTCCTGCCCCATGTGGCGCGTGCTGCTGGGGATGCGGCCATGCTCTCTGCTTGGCATGGAGCTGCCCTGGACAGAGAAACAAGCTTTGTCCACGGATGGCCTCTCTTACCTGCAAGAGTGCACAGCGAACATTAATAGGTCCTGGGGCTGCAATTGTTTTCTGGATTTGTTATTTATAAAGGTTTCAGTGTCCTTGCCTTTTCCTTACTGTGAAATGCCAGGTGATGCCAAATGCCACAAGGTAGAGACACTCTGTAACAGCAGATAGCTCAGGACAGTCCTTAAAATAGATGGACAATTACATGCAAACACACAAAATTACATGTAGAATATGTAGATTAAAAATATTGATGAAAGCTATGTCATTTACAGATATATTTTATACCTATTTATTGAAATTAACCCTCTTATACTTAATGATTACTATAATGGGCTGACCAAACCACCTTTTTCATCCAGCGTGGGCATGGAACCAAGTATTGAAATAAGTATGGAAAACGATGTCTGGAAAATTATGTCTGAAAAATAATGGTAAAAAGTGATTTAAAAAAGGGTTAAAATGGGCAGTGTTTGCAGTCTCAGCTATCACAGTTGCTACCTTTGTCCAGCATAATAAACGCAAGCCTTAACAGTATTAATAGTAACACTTGTGCAGTAATGTGTATAGCTGGATGCCAGTGCTTTTACAAAATACTCCCCACATGAATACAATGAGGCTAGATTGCAAACCCTTTATCTACGTGTGCTGTAAGGCTGGTGAGATATCTTATCTACTCACCGTGTATTTTCTGTCCTTTTACTTCGGTGGCTTTTTCACTTTCCTTGCCAAACTTGTAAAAGCATCAACCCCCCGCTGTCTTCCTTGTCTCAGCTATCTGCACTTTTCGGTGTTTGTTGGCACCTGCAACTCTAAAATACAGGGGAAGAGACCATCCTTTTAAGTATACCTAGCCTTTTAGAAGCAAAAACTACTGGAAATTTTTAAAGAGAACAGTTTTATATCAGTTTTTTCAAATGAAAGTTATTGAATTTAGTGACCTACTTTTCTCCAAAGTTGCTGAGCATCCACATTTGAAGCTGATGGAAACTATGGTTCCTCAGAGACCTCAGATAAGCAGCCAAAACGTAACGTGGGCTGAAATTCTTCTGGTCTTATTATGGGGATGCTAACTTACTCCCAAATTCAAATCTCTGTGAGCTAAAGGAAAGTCTGAGAAATAAACTGTGTTTGATTCAGTTTAGGTGAGAACTTGGAAAGCTGGTAGAAAAGCTACCTCCAGTAAGATGGGAGATAATCAGAGCCTGGGTAAAGATGTCACTCTTCAGAGGTTACTGACAGCCCACTGCTGAAAGAAAAAATATGGAAAGGAAAATATGTCTAGAAATCCAAACCCTTCATCTACAGCATGGCCCTGAGCTGAGTGGCTGGGAGGTCCAGGCATGGGCTGGGACATGGCTGCTCCAGGGGCTACAAAAGCACGGAAGAAGAGAATTCCTGCCCTGGACTGACATACAGAAAAAGGGGCAGGAGACACATAAGTACATATAGACATAGGACCACAGGACCAGCAATACTGGTCATCAAGAAAAACAGTGGTGCCAGGAAAGGTGAAGGAAATCAGGTTTTGTTGTGCTAGGTTTGAAGTGGAGATGAAAGAATGAAAACAAAACCATCTGTGCCAGACCATACAGAGCTCCCCTTTCACCTCCTGCACCAGCATCCTTGGAAACCAAGTAGATCTGGGCAGGACTGAGAGGATTACAGGTCATTTGTCTATTGATGTCACTTGTGAGGACACCTAAGGATAATGCTGCCAAGGAAGAAGGAGACAGCCATGGGCAAAGACTTTGGGAAATTTGGCCAGTGGGTGGAGCCAGCAAGCTCAGGGGGTACTGACTGTAGTCATGAGAGTAGGGCACAGACTCCCTGAAAGTCTTGGGAGGAAAGACACAGGGATTGATCACTCGCATCAAAGGAACTGGATAGATCAAAGAGGATGTGAATGAAGAAGGGATCTTGTAAATGTAGCAGTTGCAAAAATACTTCAGATAAGGTGGGGGAGCAATTGCATTCCTCTACACTAGAAAGTGCTCCTTTTCCAAATCCATGTGCTTTCACACGACTTACACATCCTATAGGCTCTCTTTTATGGGCAAAATCTTGCACAGCTAGATAGTTTTTTAAGCAAGATGAGACAAATTTCTCCCATGCCCATACTGTGCAGACATCGCTGAAATCAGTGGGAAGTGAAGGCGTTTGTCCAAAGGCAGACTGGGGCTTCCAGCTCCCTCCGGAGTACGGAGGTCCTGGTCAGGCTTCTTCCTTTGAAAGCCGAGCTCAAGTAGCTCCATTTTGTCTTGTCTTTTTACATTTTCCCTTCCTTGAGTTCATCTAGTGCTTTTAAAACTGAACTGTGGAAAGTTTTTAAACATTTGATATGGCATCAAGGGAAGAATAGCTCTGTTGATGGAAAGGAAACAGTGAGAAAAAAAAATCTCTCTTTTTTTTCTTTCTGGACTGAAAATATAATAAAAGCCTAGCCCTGGTGCGAAGCACTGTTATTCAGCATGTTTTCTGCTGTGAGATGACAAGTGTGGGGTGGGGGGTGAGGATGGAGTTTCAGCTAATTCCATGAAACGATGCTGATTATCTGAGGTGTCAGATGTATATGTGTCAAGGAGCATTTGAGTCTTCGCTTCTTGTCAGATCATTTTTTTAAATCAGGGTGCCTGGGGCCCTTCTCATGAGCAAAACCAGGATATAAGCCTTCGCCCCTTGAAGATGATTATCAGTTTTAGAAGAAGTACATTTGTATACTTTCAGAAGTCTGCTTGAAATGTAACCAGGCAACTCATTTGGGGAAGGAGACAAATGTCAGCCCAAACTCAAGGCTGAACTGCAATGCAGGCTTTATAAATTCTGCCTTTGAAAGTAAAGACAGTGGGTCAGCTTTTGGGGCCAGGGAAGCTGGTACAAACTAGATTCACTGCTTACATTTACAGTACACAAAAGGTAGTAGATTTAACTCTGCTGCCTGGGAAAGGCAGAAGTTACAGTAGTAGGTGGTTGACTTTAGCCAATATTTCCTTCCAGATTTCTGCTAGCTGCATTTTTGGTAGATTATACTTTCCTGTCTCTTGGATGTATGACTTAGAGACTCTCATAGTTTCAGGCGGAAAACTTATGGAGGGCATAAATTCCATGTGAGTTTAAAGGTCTGATTCTTCACTGCACCAAGGCCCTGGTATACACTTTTGATGCCCACATTAGGCACGGTTACAAGGACACTGTTTCTTGTTATGCCCACTTTAAGACTCCTTTTGCAGGTGGGCTTCTCCATAACTACCAGCTTAGGCAGGTCTGAGACCCCTCTCCAAACACTCAGCCCTGCGCAGAGCTGGTGGAAGTGTCCATGCTGCCGTTTGGAAACGCTCCGCACTCATTTCCCACAGGTAAATGACCACGCACAGGTCCAGATGTTGCACGCTACCTGTTGCAGGCAGGAACTGGTGGCTCATGCTATCTGCAAAGAGCATTTCATCCTTGCTTTCATTCACCTGTGAATTTGCCCGAAGGTGACTCTTGAAAGTTCTTCTTTTCCTTCTTAAAAATCTTCTGCATGATGAAGTATTAGTTTAGACTCTTCTCCAGCTGCCTGGAGCCAATTTCTTCAAGTTAATAAAATCTACCCAGAAGTAGGTATCTTTGAAACACCGAGGCTGCAGCATTTGCTACTAATGCGTTTACAGCAGGTGGCACAAACAAGCCCGTCCATCCCCCGTGCATGTGCCCCTTCCCAGCTCAGCCCACACAGGCCTGGGGGAGACTGAGGCATTGGTGTGCTACTGATGAACCAAGGCGCTGCCTTCAAACCTTGTCCCAACAAGAGTACAGGGCACTGCTGCCGTTCTTAAAAACAGACGGTTGTCATTTTGGTTGTGTCCCTGCCTACCACCCTCAGCCTGGTGGTGTTTGGATGCAGCGGCGCTTCTGTCACAGCCACCACTGGTCCCCCTATCTTCAAGGAGGTCTGACCTTGGAGGAGATTGTGTTGGGAGGAGGAAGCAAACCTGTGTGGGAAGCCCCAAAGGCAAAATTGTTCCCCTGCTCTCTTTAGGGGCCATGCTGCCCATGCAGTGCCCACATGCTGTTAGGAAGGAGCACGAGGGTGAAGGGTCCTCTGCTACGGTCTGGGTCCTCCCATGCTGCAGAGGTTTGTTGTGGCTTGTTTTATACAGCAGCTACCTTTCCTCTGACTTGTCTTGCTTCGTCAGGATGTCTTTGTATGGAAAACTGTCTGCTTTTCTTTTAAATGCTTTTGAGTACTGAAGATCATCCCCTATTTTAAGGTTTTTTGCTTGTTAGAACAACTGCACTTTCTTACTTACATTTTCTGCTCCCTCAAGGTCTCCTATTTACAGACAATCTGTCTCTGGAATGATTCAGGATGCTGAAGCAGTTGATCACTGTATAAATCTTCACAGGCTTCACAGTATGTGCAGTAAACATGTGCGAGTCTAAAACTGCATTGTCCTGGCACCGCAGATTATTCCTTATTAAAAAATCACTGTTTAGAAAACATTAGACCTTTTCATTTGGGAACTGGTGGAAAACACCAAAACTGGTTGTTCAAAATATGACATTTTCTGAATTTATTGTTCATGCTGCTTGCCACACTGATAGGCTTGGAGATGGATATCTTTTGTATCTCCCCAGAACAGGCACTAAACCAGCAATGAAATTTTGAATTTGTCCACAGCAATACAGCCTCCAGACTGCTCCACGAGGGTGGAACCAGACCAGGATGAAAGGCCACACCGTCAAGGCCAGCAGTGATCACAGCCTGTCCCGAAACAGCGGAGCCAGGAGGAACAATAGGAGGGGGCTGCATCTGGCAGCCTCCGTACACATCCTCTCTCGCCGTCGCTGAAATAAGCAGCTTGATTTTCTTTGTCACAAGGCTCAGTCGCACCTACCCGGTCTTCTCCCAGGCAGGAGGACCCAGGGCACAGGACAGTCTTGTTCACTCCTTCATCAGTCTCCTTATCTGGCGAGAATTTCAACCATTAGGTTAAATATTTTGTGAAAATGAAGAGGGTACTAAAATTGCTGACTAATTTTACAATGGTTATTGAAAGGACACCTAGGCTACTTTTGAATCCGTGATCCAGAGGTAACAATCTCTTATCACTTCAGGTGGCCACACAAAAATAATCTCATTAAATAATTGGTCAAATAGAGAAAACTCAGATCCTGTGGTATTAAAAAAAGAAAACCAAACTATGGAAACGTTTCACATGGCCGCATACCCTTTAGCACTGATTCCTTGCATTTAACTCTGCCAGGTTCATTCATAAAAGCGCCCCTGTGTGACACCTCTGTTGGGTAATAAGCCCTGAGATGACTCCACAATCTTTCTCTTAGAGGAGTGGGAGTAAAATCTCTGTCCACTAAAGGGAAAATACAGTGATCAGCGGTGGGCAAAAGCGACATGGGTGACTTATGCTTTGCGTGCATGCCCTAAGCACCATTTAAATGGAGTACAATAATCTGTGCTAGTTCATCTGGCAGCAGAAAAGAGGAGGAAAACAGTCTTAACCATTTACAAAAACTAGCTGAAAATAGTTTACGCTGATGCTGAGAAATAACATGACTGCTTTAAAGGCAGCTTTTACCTGTTTAGTAAATGGAAAGTAGCTGTCAGTTTGGATTTGCTCAAGTGAACTTCTTGAAATGCAAACTATGGATTTATTACTATTAACAATTTTAAATTGGTGTTGATCACTTAATATTGTCCATCAAGTATTAAAAAGTGTAGATTTATTTTTTTGAGCCCAAATGTTTGTGCTATACTAATGTAGACATCTCAGCTTTTATTAATTAAAAAAGAAAGATAAAAGAAAAAATGCCAACAGAAAGGGTTTTCTGATAAGATACCTTTCAGGAAAAATGGAAAATAGGAATCTTAAAGGCTCAAGAGAGGTTAAACAAAGGTGACCCAAAAATCCTTGTTTATAAAAATATCCCTCATTTTTTAATGTCCATCTATTGGCATAATTGGCATTTTTAAATATCCATAATAGTGGTAAAATTGGCATTCTTTAACATCTATTATATTGGCAAAACAGTTTTAATCGGTGACAATTTCTGGCTCCAGTTCAGAGGAGGAAACCCCACAGAACACCTTGGTTCCTTGAGGATGGCACTGTAGAAGTGAGTGCCATCATCAGTCCCCTGCACCTTGCCTTGATGGAGCTGCTGGGCTGCCCTGTGGCAAACCTGGGCTCCTTGGGGCGCAGCTTGTCCCCCTGCCAGCCAATGCACCGGGGTTCCTGCCTGCAGGGACCAGGAGGCTGGGGAGGGCGATAGAGAGCAAGTGCGCATCCCAGCTCCTTGGGTGGCAGACCTGGAAAGCGGAGTGTTCCTGCGACTGGTGATGTTGATGTAGTCACACTGACATAATCTTTCAGCCCAATACTGTATGGCCATTTATTCCAATACAGCAGCATTTTTATTTTGGATAAAACCTTATCTGTGCTGGCTACTGTTACAAGAAAATGAGGAAAATGCCTTTCGAAGTGGAGGATGAAGCAGATGTGCAGAACGTGAGTGAACCAGGTAGGAGCATTGCAACAGCTCCCAAGTGAAATCCCACCTCCACTGCAGTCAGTGCAAAACTCTCAGTGAGGGCGCTGGGACTTGGATTTCCCTCGGTGCTTTCCCTTCACCTGCAGGAAAAGCCAGCGTGGTAGCAGCATTGCAGGGCAACGTGCTGCTGCAGTGAATCATAGCATGAGTTGACTCCAACACCCCTTCCGATACTGTAATGTATTTATAATTTAAATTATAAACTCTGGGGAACAAGTACTGTGTCTTTTCATACAGCATTCAATATGCTAATGTGTTCAATAAAGAACAGGTACATTCACAGAAATAAATGCATCGTCGTTTCAGATATGCTTTGTCCTCAGGTTAGAGATATATTATCAATATGATTTTTATTTTTTCACAATGGATTGTTTGTTATAGAGCAATAAAAATACTACTGTGGACCCACTTCACCCCAGCACCTGGGACCTACATGTGTGTTGGACACTGGTTCTTCTGATTCACCTTCTTGGGTCCCTTCCCATCAGCCGTTTTCTGCCTATCTGGTCAGCACTGGTGAACATGTCCCTGCTTAGTTATCTCCCAGACATGCTGAATACACTGGGATGTAGAGGTGAGAAAAATCTCAATGGCAGTAAAGCAATGATGGAGAGACTTAAGTTTCAAACTTCAGTCAGCCAGATCTACTCAGCCACAGATAATGTCTCAGGAAATTCTTGGTGATCCAATACACAGACAAACTTAGAAAGTCTCCCAGAGAACCCAGCCTTTTCTTCTGGGAAATTACAACTTCTTTATCTGTTCAGGGAATCAAGGGAGGTATCGAATGGAAAAATGTTAGTATGGCAATGTGATGGTTTGAGATAAGCAATGCTGCTAACCATAATGAAAAGCCAGTGTTACATTTATACCTATAGAAATTTGTGTGTGTGCATCTGTGGGGGGTGAGGGGGAAAGAGAGAGCAAGATGTAAAAATACAATTAATTTCAGTAACCTCCACAGGTTATGTCCCCAGGTGACATATATATTCCCAGACAACAAGGAATATGCTACAGATTAGAATGATAGATAATTTCCTTTGCTTTTGCTCTGCCTTTGCATATGCCCCCAGCCCCTGCACCAGCACATAGCTCCTCGCCTTCCTGAGAGCTGAGTTAGGCTCTGCCAGTCTCTTCTCAGTCATAGAATCATAGAATCATTTAGGTTGGAAAAGACCTTTAAGATCATCGCGTCCAACTCTTAATCTAACACTGCCAAGTCCACCACTAAACGATGTCCCTAAGCACCACATCTACACGTTTTTTAATTACCTCCAGGGATGGTGACTCAACCACTTCCCTGGGCAGCCTGTTCCAATGCTTGACAACCCTTTCGGTGAGGAAATTTTTCCTAATATCCAATCTAAACCTCCCCTGGCGCAACATGAGGCTGTTTCCTCTTGTCCTATCACTTGTTACTTGGGAGAAGAGACTGACACCCACCTCGCTACAACCTCCACGCAGTCCACGCAGGCTCACAGCAAAGATGTTAATTTTCCAAGTCACTCCATCCTTGGTTCTCGCTTTCTGTGTCCCCTGCAAGACCACCCGCTATGGTCCCTTTTTTTTGCCAGCTTCCTTCTTTTCTGTCCCTCTCACAGACAGTGCTCCATCTCTAATTTTTGTTGCACCTCTCTATGGCTCTGCTTCCATTAGACAAAACTGCCATCCCTCCTCAGTGCAGAAGTGATGCCCCTGTGCATCAGGAAACCTCAAGCAGCTTTTCCTCCCACGTCTCCAAAACATCCTCCATTGGGATAGCTCGCTGATGCTAACTTCATCTACTCCTTTTGCACTAACCTACATGAACATCGGATTAACCAGCTGTCCATGTATGAAACGACCTTCTCGTTCAGCAGGGCAGTCCTCCTTCCCCCTCACCTTCCCACACCAGTATGCCTGGCTGTGTTATTCTCCAGTTTAAACTGTAAGCCCATCAGGGCAGGCAGCCTTGCCCCTGGGCGTTTCTGGAGTAGTACACCAGACCTCTTTGACCACTTAGAAATTATCAATGACAATATATTTCTCCACGCTTCTAGACATTGTCCTAGCCCTGTAAAAACAGATGCTTACCAAATATATGAAATTAAAGCAGCCTCATGGGAAAGAAAGCCTGGAGCACCCCAGGCAGGGAGCCCCCCCGCTGACACCCAATTTGTGCATTAGAAGGCGATAAGCGGGGAGATGCGGCATGGAGCCACGTCGGTCTCCCAGTGGTTTTGTTGTTGTCGCAAGACGGTGGTGAATATCCAGACTTGCCAGTAAGTCAAGAAACAATCTCTTCCTATTATGCCAGCTCGAATACTAAACCGGCTTACAGTCACACATCTGCATGATCCTAACCTTCCCTCATTACAAACACAGTAGGGATTTACTTGCACCACACTAGCTTTGCATGGGGCCTATATTTTTATCCAGCAAAATCACATATTGTTACCTCCATATGTACAGTGGAAACAGCATGAATAATGGAACCTTTAATCCTCATTTTTCAAAATTAGATTATAGTTTTACCTTCACTTTCTCTTAGTTTTTAAATCCTTCCCAATGCTGAGCATCGGAGATGCTGCTCTCCCTCTAATCCCATTCTCTGGCGGTTCCAGTCGTGGCTGGCTAGAAGGGGTTGCCTATGCAGATCCAGACCCCAGGAGACTGCCTGGATCACCTTCAGTCACCTTCCTTGTGTTCCTTGAAGAATTAGTTTAATCGGAACTGATAAAATAAATGCCATATAACGCAAAATTAAATTAAAAGCTATATGCAACAACAAAGATAGTATTAAGATGTATCCATCATGCCTCCCTATCTCTGCACTTGCAGATAAACAGAGAGATTTATAAGGCAGGAACTATTTCAGTGCTAAACCAGAGGCTGGCAATATTGAATTAAGCTGCACGTATTTGTCAAAGGCTTTCCCAAAAGCTGTAAGGTCTGCACAAAGTGGTCTCTTCTACCTCCTGCCAGGCTCTGGAGTGAAACATGTTACACAGTATAACACAGTGGATCCTGCTTTAAGGTACATACAAGGCAGAATCATTGTGTGCTCTACTCAGCTGCCTTACGCTCTGATTACACAGTTTTAGCCCACATATATGCTCAGCAGTACTGCCATGTATTCTTCCTGAGCATCGCTTAGTAAATTCCATTTAATTGCTGTAAAGCAATTATTCTGCAAACTGCAGCCTGCTAGGAAGAGCTAAATATCCTCGTATAATCATGGCAACATAGTTAAAGTTGCGATTAGTTACCATTATTAGATCCCCTGTAATGATGTCTAGGCGACTTCCTTTGGCCTGAAAATTACCACATTTACACTGGTAGGAACAGAGAATATTGCTGAAAATTTTGAATACTCTGTGCCAAACTGGTCTTGAATTAAATGGAAACAAAAGTCACCTGATTGAAGCATCCTCACTAATAGGAATGTTAAGTTTTCATGCACTGATTATTGTTATTTAAACTGCAATATCTAAGCTGCAGTATGGATCTGCAGCAAAGATGTGCAGACTCCTTTATGGTAATCACTTTACAAGCACTGAATAAAATGACAGTCCTTGCCCTAAGTATCTTATTTCACAAATAAACATAAGTATTTATAAGCTACAATGAATTTTTAGGGGAAGGTATATACAGTATATGTCAAACAATCTCTCAGACACAGTGTGCTTTCTCTAAGCTATTTTAGCTTTGTCCTGTTCATCTCCTGGCATAGAACCATAGCATCATAGAATAGTTTGGGTCAGAAGGGACCTTTAAAGGTCATCTAGTCCAACCCTCCTGCCATGAGCGGGGACATCTTCAAGTAGATCATATGCACCAGAATGCTCTGGTGCTACCAGAAAGGAGGTGGGGACTGTGTGGGTCAGCAGACCCTGGGATAGAAGTCAGGTCACTGAGTGGTGTGTCTTGTGCTTGCCCTAGGTGTGAATTCCTGGCCACATAAACCAATGTGTCCAGAGACAAATCAGTGTTGTGCTGGGAAATGAAGACTACCTCCAGGTCGGAATTGCTTCTCCATCCATAAAGGGCAACTTGTGCCCATCTGATGCTCTTAGTACTGTACACCTCCCCATCCATTACCTCCAAGGACAGTTGTGTCCCTCACTGCCACTTCTATACACCAGACCTTCCCTAGCAAAATGTGCCGAAACCTGGCGTGTTGGAATTTTGCAAACTGCTCTATTCAAAATCCAGGTGTGCAGTGGGGAAGCCAGACACACACACTTCCCGCAGCCCTACAGACCCTCTGGCACAGGACATGGCCACCCGGGGGACTCTGCACTGCCACTCACTGCAGGAACTGGCATTTCTGTGCTAGGGTTCTCCCACCTTTGCTCCTCCTGGGCATTTTTGGGTGTTCTTCTTGGGTTTTTTCCCTGTTTTCACTCTTAGCCCCTTGTGTGATTTTCACCCCCTTTCTGGTATTCCTGCCCTGCTTCAACACTTCCACAGAGCTCATTCCCTCCCAAAACAGGTAGGGCAGTGAAGGCAGCCCCACAGGCAACAAGTTTCCCTCGCCTGTGAGCACAACTGAACAGTCAGGTCACAGCAAAGCCCCAGAGCCTGCCTACAACCATGGTCTGCTCTGCACCCTCAGATTCCTGAGCAGAGAGGGCTATAAAAAGCCCTTTTCTCTGCAAGTTGATAGCTTTTCACCCAGGATCATCCATGTATCACTTCTGTGGGATTTGTAAGCTGAGCTCTAATTAACTTAAAAAGCGAATGCAAAAAAAAAAAAA
>VYZW01001809.1:3347-15532 GCA_013401315.1 Balaeniceps rex | reverse complement strand
GGGGCGAGGGCAGCGGGGCCGAGCCCCGGCCGGACCCCCAGCACCCCTGCTCTCCCCCAGGCCATGCTGATCGTGCCCAGCGCCACGCGCGTGGACCTGGCGGTGCCGCTGGCCGACCTGCCCCAGCCGCCCAGCTACGCCGAGGTGATCTACGACCCCAAAGAGCAGCCCAGCTAGAAGCGGAGCCGGGGGCCGGGCCGGCTCGCAGGAGCAGCACCCGACCCTTGCCTGCATGACAGACCTTCTCCCACCGCCGCCGGTGCCTCCCCACCCCGGGAAAGCATGCCACCCCCGTCCCCGGCCAGCACCCCGGCACCGGGCGCTGCTCCAGGCATGGGTGGGCGCGGGGGACGGAGGAGAAGCCGGAGACCCCGTGGGGCGGTGGGCACCGGGGGGGTCACCCCGAGCCCCGTCGCCTCCCAGAAGCAGCAGCTTTTGGGTTTCTTCGCAGCTGGCCACCCCTGAAGTCTAGCGAGGCGCCGGCCCCGAGGACGTCGGTGCGGGGTTCTGCCTCCACGTTCCCGAAACCGTCCCCAGCCGGCTCCCCGCGTCCAGGGCTTCGGCATCCTCCTCCCGCTGCGCCGCAGGCTGGGACACGCTGGTACCCCCTCCCAAAAGCCAGCAAGCCCCCCGAATTCGCCCCTTCCCTGCCCGTCTCCTGCCCCCGTGCTAGGTCTCAAAGGGCTCTTCGCTCTTGCTGGCTGCTTTGGAGAAGGGGCTTCTCCGGGGAGGGCAAATTGGGGCTTTGGGGGGGGTTTCTGCCCCCTAAACACCCGGCTGGCTGCTGGGGTTCATTCGTGTCGGGGTTCAGGACCCCGCTGAGGTCTGTTGGCCACGTAGCTCACAGAGAACCCGGTGTATGCCCGGAGCCGCGCGGGTCGCTGGACCATCTACCTCGGCTCGTACCCCGTTCGCTTTATTTTATCTTTGACATAAACGCTCTGGCCGGGCCTGTGTCGTCTTGTTTTTGGGGGATTTCTCAGCGCGGGAGCTGCGAATCCCTCCCGCAGAGCCTCTGCCCGTCAGGCCGGGGGCTCAACCCGCCCGGCTTCGGGGGTCTCCTGTGCCCATCACCCTCCTCTGGTCCCGCTGGAGATGGCGAGACGCAACGGTCGCCCCGGTACCCGCTCCCCCCCATGGAAATTTGCCACCCTAAATCCCCCGCCATATACGTAGCAGCACGGCGACGGCAACGGCGGCAGCAGCTCCGGGTTCTGACCCCAACCGAGGAGCTGCCCCCGGGCTGGGGCTGCACCCCGGGGTGACGGCAGGGACGCCGGTGGCCCCGGTGGCCACGTGCTGCCGGTTCCCAGGAGGCTGCGAAAGTGGCTGGGCGATGCCGTGCGATGGGGACGGAGCTGGGAGACGCGATGTGCGTCCCGAACCCCGCCCGGGCTGCGGCCCCTCAAAAATCCCTTATTTTGGGGCGCAGGAATTGAGCCCAAAGGGTTCTTGGCCCATTTTTAACCAATTTGTCGGCTCCTGACGCGCTCATCACCGACGTCCGTCCTTAAGCACCCTGCAGCGGTTGGGGTGCTCGGGAACCCAGCGAGGAGCCAGGGTGGCGGTGAGCACGCGGCACGGCACGGCGGCGGCGGCGGCGGCAGGGTATTTAAGGAGCAGCCGGTGCTCACGGAGAGCTTGGGATGGAGGTGAGGGAGGCAGAGCCCAGCGCTGATTTTCAGAGGGGTGGGAGCACCCTGGGAGCCATCAGTGCCCGAAGGGGGGGTCTCCATCTGCGCTCGCTCCCTGGGGCATCCCCCCCCGGCACTGTTTGGGGATGGCGTCTGCCCCCAAACCCCCCCTCCAGCCCCAGGGCAGGGTCAAGGAGCCCCTGTTTGAACCAGCTCCGTAGTTTTGGGTCGAGTTAAATGTTTTCCTTCTCGTTTCGACAGCCCCCCCCCCCGGCTCTGACAGCGCTCACGCTGCTCAGCCAAAGCCTCATGGATTATTCACTCGCTGGCGGTTATTTTTATTCCCAGCTCTGAAAAAATAATGAGCCGGTCCGGTAGGAAAAGCCCCAGAGATCGGGATGAACAGGCTGTCTCTGCTCACCCCACCTTCGCAGCCCATTATGGCTCCAGCTTTTCACCTGTGGCTCCGGTACATCTTCTCCCACGGCACCGGGGATGCTCTCCAGCGCCGGGGCGGCCACCACGAAGCTCTGTTGCCCCCCCCTCAACCAGGCTGGCAGGTCCCTCTGTCTTTTCCCAGCATGGTGGTCCCCTCCTTGCTCATTCCGCCAGCGTCGGGCTCTTTTTTTTTGACCCCGGAGCATCCCGCTGGCACACGCCGGGCTGCTGGGTCGGGGCCAGCCTCTCGCTGCCGCTGCCAGCTGCGGAATTGCCCTTTGCCGTGAAATCGGGCGTTAGCACGGCGATAACCCCCAGCCCCTCAATCTTTAAACCTCGATTATCTTTCCACGGGCTTTCAAGGTTTTCTGCCGCTTGGCTTGGTTTTTAGGTGCGGCTTTCTCTGGAAATGGTGTTTTAAGGCTCTATGGAAAGGTGTTTCTTTTCTAGGCGTCTGCTTTTACGCGTTTGCAGCCTCGAAACCTCCCGGGGAGGAGCGGGTACCTCTCAGGGCTGGGGACAGCGGGTGGCAGGGACCAGAGAGGGTCTGGGGACCCGGTGGGGTGATGCAGAGGGACCCGCTTGGTGCTGGTGAGCCGGGAAGGTTGCGGTGACCAAAGGACCATAAAAAAGGTGGCAACGCAGGCAGGGGAAACGCTGGGGCAAAGGCTGGCAGCCGCCGTCCCGTGCCGGCGAGGATGGGGCCCGCCGGGAGCCGGGTGCCCCGAGGGACGGCCCGGTGAGCGCCCCACGGCCGGGGGGAGATGCCGTGCGCCCCGGTGCTGCCTCTGCACTGTGATGGGGAGGGTTGGGGGGCTCGAAGCGTCGGGACCCCCGTGGGGAGACCTCCCCACCCAGCGGCCTCCGGCAGCGTCTCCGGGCTGGGAGAGGCGGAGGGAGCCCCTGGCCCTGGCTCACACCGGGCTCGGTGTGCGGCGTCTCTTCTTTATGGCATCTGCCGCAGCCGCAGCCGTCCCCGGGGTGAAGGTGGGGAGCACGGGACGAGCCCCCCCTTGCCCGGCGTCACCAGCACCGCTTGGAAAGTTCTGGCTCTCTCCGACTGCGGCCGGGAGCCGTGAACGTTCCCCGGGGACCCCCACGCCGGACCCCCGCACCAGGCACAGGGCTGATCCTCCCGTGCGTACCCGCTCCCTGCCCCGCGGCGCTGGGGCTGCTCCTCGGGGTGGGCACGGGGCAAAGGACCACGGGGCTTCTCTCGGCAGCCCCCCTTAGGGGGAAAGGGGCCCTGGGGAGATGCAGGGGATGAGGCGTGGGGTGGCAAAGGGCATCGCCGTGTTGGGCAGCGATCTCGGGGGTCCGTGAAATGCCGGTGGTTTGGGGGAGAGGAGCGGCTGGAGGAGCGGGGATGCTTTACATCCCTGGGTAAAGCCGGGGAGCACCCGCACCCCAAACACCAAGCCTGGGTCCTGCGTCTCGGAAGGATGCTGGAGCCCCAGAGGGGTCTGGGGAAGGGCAAGGATGCCCGGGGGGGCTGAGCGGGCGAGGGGTCGTCAGGATGGAGAGGACGGCTGGAAAAGGGGGGCTGGGAGAGCGTGCGGTGGCTCTCGGTCTTCGTGCGATGTGTGGCAGCAAGCCGGCGGGGGGCCGAGCCGGGCTGCAGGAGGGGTCTCTGCACCCCCCGGCGAGGGAAATGGGGAGACGTGGAGCTGAAAAGGGGGTGCGGGCTGGTGTCGGTCACCCCCCCCCCCCAAAAGGGGAGCTGGGTGTGCTGGGGGTAAGGGCGAGCACCCACGTGCCTGTGCCCCCGTCCCGAGGCTGCGGCCGCTGCCGGGCTGCCCTGTGCCCGCTGCTCCCCAGGGCACCCTCCGGGGCATCCCCCACCCGGGCTGCGGGGGGGTCCTCGTCTTCTCCATCAGGGACCCCCCACGGGTGCTGACTGCCAGGTCCTGCTACTTCATCTGGGGAGGATCCCTGGTAAGGGGTTACCCCGGACCTCCCCAAGCTGGCGGCGTCCCCTCGGTTTTGGGGCAGTGCCTGCTTCTTCACACCCTCCTCCTCCTCTCCCAACAGCTCATCCTCTCCGGCTCCAGCTCCGGTGATGGCAGAGAAGAAACGGGGCACCCGCGTGGTAAGGGGAGAGGTCTCTGCTCCCAGGGTTTCCCAGGGGTGCTGGCTCCCGGCACCCCGGCTCCTCCGAGTGCCCAAATGCCCCAGGGCAGAGCCAGCGCGCGATGCGGGGGCTCCTGGGCGTCCTCCTCGCCTTCATCGCGCCGGAGACCTGCATCACCCTCCTCTGCGCCTACTTTGGTTGGAAAACCAGGCTGGCCGGATCCGCACTGGTGAGCCCTGCCGGGGTGGGTGTGCAGGGGGATTTCTGCCTCCGGGAGAGCGGGATGCCGGGCTGGGAAAAGGGGTGACGGGGATACGAGAGGAGGATGCAGCTCTGCCCCGTCCATGGGCTCTGCGCCTCGGGAGAGCGTCGGGGTGGGAAGTGGCTCCGGACACGTGCCCGGGGCACGTCACCAGCCCCAGGCGACCCCACTGCCACCTCGGTCCCACCACGGGCTAAATGGGGTGGGGGGCTGTGTCCCAGTGGCTCTGGGGGATTTGTTGGTGCCTGGTAAGACACCGGGGAGCCCCGGTTTGGGCGAAGCCCCGGGCCGGCTGGCAGGAGGCTCACACGCAGTTACCGGCCGGCGTTAATCAGCCTCGGATGTTAACGGGAAGCCCCGGAGGATGCCGTAGCTGATGCCCAGCGGGCAGAGGAGGCGATGGTCCCCGTTTCCATCCAGCTCAGCCGCTGCACGAGGCTCAGGCAGGGACGGAGCTCCCCTGCCCGCGGCGTCGCTCCTGTGTCTCCTCCGTGCGCTCGCCCCACCGGGACGGGGCAGGGACCTTCTCGGGGCACAGCTTCCTCGCCCTGCCGAAACCCCGCGATGTGTCAGCGAAGCCTTGGAGACGCGCCGGAGCTTTTCTGCAGCGTGGAGTGAACCGGTCAAAGGCTGGAACGTAGCGGGAAGGTGATGACGGACGCAAACCCCACTCGCTGCGCTCCTGCCCCGAAGCCTTTAGGGTGGTTCGGTGCGGGTTTCACCCAGAGCTGGCACAGACGCTGGCTCTGCGCGTGCCACGTGTGCCAGCCCTTCGCTCGAGGGGTTTTCCGCGGCGCAATCCCTGCTCCGCAAGATCTCCGGTTGCGGTTTGAGCTCCCTTCTCGCCATCCATTTCCCTCCCTGTTGCGTCTCCTTGGGGCAGCTGAATTCCCTACGGCGCCAAAGAGCAGAAACGTCCCACCGTGGCTACTCCCACCCCGATCAGCCCTGCGCCACAAAGCCTCCCTGCCTGCCTCTGCCTGCTCCTGGCTCCAGATTTCCTAAGCCGGGATGGATACCTCGGTGTTTAACACCCTCGGAGGAGATTCCCTCCGTGGGATTTAGGGACACAGAGCGGGGATAACACAGCCCACAGTCCTGGGATTACAGACCAGCGTGTTCGTCTGCAGTGAAAATATAAACCCCGGGCCCGCTCTGCCTCCCAGGGAACACGGCACAGATAAAAGCCAGCTGCTTTTTTTTTTTAAAAAAAACCCCAAAACCTGAAACCTGTCCCAGAAAATGTGGCTTTCTCATTCTGGAACCAGTATCGTAATAGCCCTGTGAGAACCAGAAACATTTGGAGGCAAAGCAAAATGTTGACTTTTGGTATTTTTATGGGGATATAAAGTTTTTCACAGGAAGCAGCGACTTTCTGTGAAAAGCATTTCCCCATCGCAATCTATTTTCTTTGGAAAAAAACAAGGTTTTTCGGGTTGGAAAAGGACTTTCAGTTCCACCAGGCTCATAAACTTGTCCTGCGCTGGTGGGAGAGGATGCTGGGGGGGCTCTCGCTGAACCCCCCCCCCCGAGCTTGAGCACCCAGCCAGGCTTCTCCCATCCGTGCCGTGACATCCTAAGGGACACCGGACCGTCGCGCTGATGCCAGCGACGTGGGAGTCCCCAGCCGCCGGACCAGCAGTGTTCGCAGTCCTCCGGCCGTGCCGAAAGCCACGCTCGTGGGGCAGACGTCTCGCCCGGCACCAGCGCTCAGCCCGCGCGTGAGCGGCTCCGGGAGATTTAAAAGGAAGATTAAGCAGCGAAGAAAAGATTTCCAGCTGTCGGGAGAGCAAAACGCGACCTAAAAAAAAAAAAAAAAAATCCAAGGAACGTGTTGTATATATCAGCAAAGCCAGAAATTCCTGCAAATAAAGGGCTGGAAGGCTCCACCGACCGGGCTTGCCACTTCCCCGCATCTGCTCAGCCAGACGCTTAAAAGCTTCACCTCCTCTGGCATCTGTTTCCAAAATAAATCGTAACATCCTACCTTGGGCTCCTGCCATCCCCAGCTGGACCTGGCTTTATTTAGAAAGGGAAGAACGCTTTCTCCACGGATACCTCGCTCGGAAAGGGGTTTTGCTCAGCCGCCACACCAAGCCCGGCTGCTGGGCCGAGGGCAGTCACGGCTGTTTCTGGCTGAAAGGCTGAAACTTCAGGAATGCTTTAGGAATCTGAAAAGGCGGATTTGGGAGGAAATCCACCGCAGCAGGCGGTTTCAGCAGGGAACACAAGCCATCGCTTATGCCGGAGGACACCCTGCCTGTCTAAAGGCTAAAGAGGGGATCCCGGCATTTCCACGGGTGCTAAAGTGTTCCTTACCCCTCGGGTGCTGCCGAGGCCGGAACGAGATCCCAGCCAGCGCGGGACTCGTTAGCATCGGGGTGTCGAGAGAGGCTCTCCCTCCGGAGAGACACGCTGACAAGTTACCAGCAGAAATTAAAGGCTAAGAGGCATCGGGAGTGTGATGAACAGGCGCGGTTGAATCTCATCCATCTCCGTGTTTTTCCTGGAAAGCCGTGCCGGCAGTCGCAGCCCTTTACAAGGCCAAGTGCTCGCTCCCCCGCCGGGCTGCAGGATGGAGGAACGCCATCGGTGGGATGGAGGAACGCCATCGGTGGGATGGAGGAACGCCATCGGCAGCTCCCCCCCAGCACGCAGGGGCTGCGAGCGCCCGGCGCTGTCAGCAGCAGCTTTTCTCCCTCTGATGTTTTCCACCGTGGGAAGGGGGATGCCGGTGGGCTGCGGTGCCCGGCGAGCCCCCTGCTCTCTCCAGCCTGGCCAGGCACCAGGGTGGAGATGCAAGTCGCCTCCTGCTCGTTGCTCGTTGTCCTACCAACTCTTTTCCCAGACCTGATTTCGGCTGGTTTGGTGGGAATCCCTCCCAGCTATGGGCAAATTGTCTGGGGCCAGTGCTAGCCATGCTCTGGGTTTACCAGCTAAACAAATCCTGATGTTGTGCCAAAAATCCTTCCATTCCCCGGTGTGTGGGAGCGTGGGGAGGGCACGGACCGACTGTGCTCCCTCTCGTTAGCCAGCGGACAAGGAGCTCGGGAGATGGTCTGGCTGTAAGGAGCCAAAACGGGACAGGGGAGAGCCGAGACCCCGCAGCCCCAGCTCGGCTGCTGAGGCTTGCCTGGCGTTCCGCTCCCTCCTCTGCGGCACCATCCCAGGCTCGTGGCCATCGCCCCCAGTCAGCCGCTGGTCAGTCCCCTGGTTTCCAGCCCGTGCAGCAGGGATGCAGAGAAAACCTTCGGAAAAGTCCCCGGAGAAACACAGGGTCCGCGGGGATACGAGGCCAGACGGCTTCGCTCCAGTGCCTCCGCAAACTCAAAAGCCAAGGACGTGGCTGTGCCGCTGTCCCCTGCTCTCCTGGGAGACGCCGAGACGTGGCCGCTTTCCATCACCTCCAGCCTGTGCCCACCCCAGGGCAGCCCGGAACGGGGGGCTCACCCCTCGCTGGGGATCGCGCCCCACTGCTGGCCCCAGCGCTGGAAGCCTCTGCGGAGCTCTGGAAGCGGTGTGCCTCCAAACCAGGCGTCTCAGCTCCCTCTAGGGCCAAAGGAAAGGAAAAGGCACTTCCAAAAATTGCTCCACCTGCTCCTAAAATCCTCAGCTGGAACTGGGCTGTGGAGGGTCCTGGCCCTCCCTGGCTGGGGCAGAGACAGGGTCCCTAACGCTGGTGATGCCTGTGGCTGCCAGCGCGGTGTGAAGCCAGCCCTAACCGCCTGCGGCCAAGCTCCGAGATGCCAGAACCCTGGTCCTAAATATTCCTGTTCCACCCAGAAATAGTTCGGGTAGAGCCTCGGGCAGCGGTCAGACATCCGCAGCCTCCAAGGGAGGAAAAAGCCCAAGCGGGGTCCCAGGGCCGTGTCCGCCAGCCCTGCGCCCTCCTGCTCGCTCCCCGAACCAGACCAGACCGTGGCCGGTCTCACGGGTGGAGGTCGAGTCAAACCTCGTCCCCTTTGTCCCCTGTCCCCTTCTCCTGCGCAGCAGCCCCCCCAGGAACGAGGGGGTTTTGTTCCCTTGCGCAGTCCCCGAGCCAGAGCCCTCTGCAGCGCCCAGCACTGGGGACTTTACTGAGCACAGCGATGAGGATGAGGGGGGACGGGACCAGCACCCAGCATCCTACCCCGCACCCGTCAAACGTCCAGGAAACCTGGGGGGTCCTCACAGGCCGGCGTGGAGGGCCCCGTCCCTCCTGGCGAGCAGATGGGGATGGTGGCCACGAAGGAAATAGCTGTTTTCTGGCAGACCTGGAGACCGGTGGCCGGCGGAGGGAGGAAGGGGCCTCCGAGCTTGCCCCTCGGGAGCTCCTCGCCATGTGCGGTGGCTCCGTTCCCAGGCTGAGCTCTCATTTCCTATCGGAAACAACCGCATCTCCTTTCCCTTCGGCTCCCGCCGGGCCCGTGCCGTTGCACGCCGTCCCGCCGCCCCCGCCGGCTCAATCCTGCGGGTGGGCTGTCCTCACCGGGGACAGACCCACAGGGTCGAGGCGCTCGTGAAGCAAGGAGGACCCCGAAGAAAATAAAAAGGCAATAAAGGAGCTTCCCTAGGACCTCTGTAGACTAACGGGGTTTCTGACATTTGTGCCATGTCCTGTTTCACTCCTTTTATTTCCCTGGAAGGGAAACTGCCAGGGCTGGCTGTCCCGCAGCGGCCCTAACGAGGGCAGCCAAATGAATCTCCGAGCACCTCGTTAAGACCCCGGCACACGGCTAACTGCGGCGATGATGCCCGAGCAAAGCATCCGCAACTGGGGATGGAGAGGACTCGCCCAAGACTGGGCAGGGGGGGGTCTCCTCCTCGGAGCATCCCACGGGACAAGCGTCCAAGCCCTTCCCCAGGCTGCAGCGAAGCCCTCGGAGCGGGTGCCCACCTCGGGCTTGCAAAGCCCCTCTCCCTGCCGCCCTCTCCCTCCACCTCGTGCGTGCGGGCGGGTGCGCGCGTGGGGTTTTTGCCGGCCTCTCTCCCCTCCGTTGGCAAAGCCGCCTCGTTGAGCAAGAGGGGGCCTGACGAGATTTCCATGAACAAACTTCCTGCAGGGAGCAAAGGGCAGCGGGACCGCGTCCCTGCCCGACCACCACCTCCCCGGGGAGGTTCGGACAGCGAAGGGACCGCTCACGGCAGCCGTGGGGAGGAGGAGGAGGGCAAGCCCAGGCTGAAGGAGGTACCTGGGTAGGGGGGCGAGGCGTGGGGGGCAGGACGGGGTGTGGGACATCCTTGTAAGAGGACGTCAGCGCTGCTTGTGTCACCGCTCACGTCGACGTGTCCCATGTGCTGGTCCCTGGGCAGGGTGGGAGCTGGCTTGGTCCTTCAGCTTCCTCGCCTGCCCCGGCTCCCCAGCCCCGCTCTGCCCACAGGCGATGGCAGCCACCACGGTGACCGACTCCGGGGGCGTGAGGATCATCACGGAGGTCATCTCGGCCACAGACCCCCGAGCGGCCCAGCTGCCCTCCGGCTCCAGGCCGCCCACTGTGTCATTTCAAGTCAGAGGCTTCAGAAAGGCTCAGCCGAAGGCGCTGGGGGTGAGACCGCGGCGTCCTGGGGGGCCGGGGCACCTCGGGGGCAAAGCGGGGACCGAGTATCCCCTGGGACTGCCCTGCCTGAGGTTCTCCTTGGCTGGGGCAGAGGTGACGTTCGGGACCAGCTCCCCTTGCCGGCTCACGCCGCCGTGCCAAGTGCCAGCGCACCCGGATGTCCCGAGTCCCTTCTCGGCACCGCCGGGCGCAGCCGGGACGCAGTGTGACAGTGGGAGCGGGGTGGGACGCAGCTAACAGCAACCGTGATATCCATCCTTTGCCGGTGCTGGCAGACAGGCAGCGCTTTGGGCCAAGAGTGACTGGGGGGGGATCCCTCTCCCCCGTCCTTCCCCAGACCATCCACATCTTCACCGGGATCATCCACATCTGCTTCGGGATCGCCCTGACCGTGTCAGAGTACAGGACGCCTTCCCTCCCTGTGGCCAGCGGGGTCCTCTTCTGGCTCGGGCTCCTGGTAAGCGGGGAGATGTGGGGCTTTCACCTCCTTGCCATCCGATGAGGACAGGGGGATCTCAGTGGATCAGGGGCCAGATCCCCTCGTCGCCAGGGCCTCCTCTTCCACCCACATCTTCTGGCCGTCCCCTCTGGGGATGGAGGGTGTGCGCGTGCAGCCCTGAACACCGATTCGCAGCCGGAGGGGCGCCGGGACATGCGGGATGGATGCCGGGGAGGGGTGCCTTGCTGCTGACGCCCTCCTTCCTCTGTTTTCTGAGCAGCTCCTGGTCTCAGGCTCTCTGCTGGTGGAAAGTGAAAAAAGAGACAACATCTTGCTGGTAAGGGGGTCCCCCGCAGCCAGGCTGGGAGGGACAAAGCATCCCCCCGTTGCTTCTGCGACTTCTGCCCCTCTCAGCGGCTGGCGGGACCCCTCCGCAGCCTGGATTCGCCCCGCAGGGTCTACAGCGAGGCACCTAGGGCCTGTCTCACCCTTGGGAGGTGCCCAGCTCTCTCCCCGTTGACCAGAGGGTGGGCAATCCTGGCAATCCTTCACGCTTCAGGGCCTCCACAAGACGCTTGGGGCCTGCTGGAGCAAGTCTTGGATGACAGGGAGAAAAGGTGTCCCAGAGGGTGGCTGTCCTGGGTGGCTTCTGCAGGAAAATATTTGACCCGAGTTGAATAATCCAGCTCGGAGGTGCCCCTGCTCAGACAGCTCAAGCAGAAAGCCCCAAGGGGCCTCTCCCTCGGCTCTGTGGCACCTCGCAGGGGTCTCTGGCCGGGTGGGTGTCACGCTGTCACCTGCACAGCTCCTGGCAGGAGCAGAAGGGATGGAGCTGCTGACGGCTGACAGGAGGTGACCCACACAGGTGAAGACCTGTTGCGTCGTCAACGTGGGGGTCATCCTGAGCACGCTGGTGGCCACTCTTGTCCATACCACGGCCATCTCTCGCAACGTCCCCGGCTGCGAGACCAACACGCTGTACCAGCTGAAAGCCGAGTGGTGCTCCAACGCTACGAACAAGGTAGAGCACCCCGGTCCTGCTCAGGCGCTGGAGCTGAGCCTCCCATCGCCGCGCAGGACAAGCAAACAGGGCGATTGCCATGCAGGGGAGGGGGACGAGGGCCGCTGCCAGCGAGCGGGACCCACAGGACCCTTCCGCTCTCCTCCTCACAGACCCTGAGCGACGGGCTGGATTCCATATTTGTCATCTTCTGCCTCCTGGAGTTCTGCACGGCCGTGGCGGCCCTGGCCTTCGGCTACAATGCCATCAAGCAGCACAACTACACGCGCATGGTGAGGGGGGCCGGGGCCGTCATGGGGCCCCATCGCAGCCCAGAGCCCTGGGGACACTTGGGGTGCCAGCTCCGGTGTTTTGGCGGGAGCAGGGTGGTGTCACCCACCCCCTTCTTTCCTCTGAGGGGCCGCCCCGGGCCGGTGGCCCATGGGGGGGTCTCTTTGCGTGACCCCAAAAGCGGGATTTTCCCCGTTTTTCTCTCCCAGGTGCTGTAGCCATGGCCAAGCCCTCAGCCGTCCCCCGCTAAGAACCACTGCACGCCCCAGCCCCGCTGCAGCCGAGGTGCCGGAGCCCGGGGGGGGTCCTCCCCAGTGCCTGACGGTGGGGCTGGCCGGAGCCCGACACCCCTCCGCGCCCCGGGCCCGGGCCCGGCCCCGGGAAGGAGGCCGCTCCCCTCCGTGGGTTTGGCCCCCAATAAAGGCCTCTCCCCCCAGCCCAGGCCACGCGTCTCTCCGGGGCTCGCTCAGGGGGCGGGGGGGGAGCTTGCCGGGCCCTGGCACCGGGTGGGAG
>VYZW01001808.1:0-16994 GCA_013401315.1 Balaeniceps rex | reverse complement strand
TTATATATATAAAGAGACCAAATAGGAGACTACATTTTTTACTGTCAATATGTTTAACTTCACATACTGTAGTTGTATAAAACATGCATTTTCTGGGATAATTATGAACACATCATGAATGAGCCCACATAAATTATATTTTTTTGTACAACTCCACGTTAAAAAAAAAGAAGTCAGATTAAGTGCCTCTGAGGCCCTTTCTTCCCAGCTATCAGTTCTCAAAACACAATACTGAAATATTTATCTATGCCTACAGCTATGTGCTAGAGAACCAGATTTAAAATTTTAAAATACATCTACAGTATGTTTTACCTTTCTTGAAGTTTGTGACAGTCCTCGGATATTGTGTTGTGAAATGTAAAAATAGTCACAGATTCTTTTTTTTTTCCCCAGAAATAAAAAAACCACATCTAGGAGAGTATGCAAAAACAAGGCAAAATGAAGTTTCATAGCACTTAATGAGGGTTAATATAAGTCAATAACTAATATTGAGGTTTGTAAAAAGGGCTCGATGAGCAGTTACATGTACAAGCAAACGGTCTAGTAATTCCAATGGCATCAGACATTGTTTCTGTAACCAACACTTCTCCACCCTTAAAACCAGTCGGTATACATTCAAAATAGGCTGACATTGATATACTTACTAGGTGTAAAAATAGTGCACTATTTTTTCTGCCACAAAGCAAAATTGCATCCTAAGAGCTGGTAAACCTTCTTTTTTCCTTAAATAGAGAGAATGGGCAAAAAACGTGAAAAAAATTAAATTAAGGCAATTAGACAGGTAAAAAAGGACTGCCCATGATGATGTAGCTGAAACTAGTATATACTTCAAACTTATACTAGTTGCTGAACATTGACATGCAGCTTTTGATAGACGTGTATGAATGATATAAACGTCAACATTATGGCTTTATACAAGTGCATAGTTGCAACTGCAATAAGTAACGGTATCTGATTAATAAGCATAAAAAAATAAAGTGGAAAGATTTTTAAAACCCTCTTGCAGTATTACAGTACAATATATATACACAGTATAATGGTCACTCCTTACAGATGCAGTCTATATCACTATGGTGGATCTTCCTCCTGTTCTTCTTGCAGACATGCTGGTGGCATCTTTACGAAAGCTGAAAAGTCAGTTTCTTCTGTTTTAATATTCATTCCTCTCGATCATTTTATGAAATGTAGTGTATGTGTCTTGCCAAGAAAGCTTTTGTGGAACAGAGTTTAAAAGGTTACCTAACATATCCTTTTACTATTTACCAACCATTCCTCATTTGATCAGTCACTCAGGAGAATACAGGAAAACCCTCAGAGATTAGTAATTTATACTGCAGCAAAAATGTAAACCTCTGATATATATAGCACAATCTCTCAGGAAAATATATATTTTCAATATATTTTGGGATATGTTTCAGTCTTGCTGTAACAGGAAGAAAATTGTCACCTTGAATTGGGTCTGCATTCACGGAAAGCAGTTAGCTGAAAGAGAAGCAGGAAGTTTCGTCAGTAAATGCAATGAATGTAAATCTGACAAAAATATACTTCCTCAAAGTCTTCATTTAAGATGGGCTCATCAGCATACTCGGGAGAAATGTCACACCTCTGCATCAACAGCATCATGACTTAAGTGTAGCACATCCTTACGCATTATGATCCCAAATCAATTAAACCCCCTTGTAATATAGGAGGGTAAAGTACAATATGCACAATGTAATAGTAACTTCTAAAAGATTAGTAATTTTTAAGCTTTTAAACATAAAGATGCAGTATATTTAATTAACATAATGCTTGTTACTGTAAACACTAAGCCAGTTAAATTCTACGAGAGCTGGTATCTGAGTACACAGCTGAGGTACAGCCCTAGTGCTGCTGTCATTGCCCATTCTTTTGTAAGGCTGAGACACACCTTACGTACTATTTAAAAGAATACTTAGGAATTTAACATTTAGGGTTTTACTCTGTGTAAACATAACATTGCATCAACAGGTAAAATGATTAAACATTGAGAACTATAAAATAGTTATCGCTATTTCCAGTACATTCACACTGCATATTTAAGTAAGCCATGGGACAAATTAGATCAATAAAACAGCCGTATCTTTTCTAAAGCAGTCAAGGAAACCGTATCACATAAGCTGCAAAGCCCATTTGTTTACGTAGTTTTCAAATGCACGGTTAGGTACCCAAAAAGCACAGCACTGCAAAGGAAAGCAAAGTCAAATTCACTTCATAACACAGGTAGAAAAACAAAATGCAGAACTCCGGTCATTTCATGTCTGCTAGCCATAGACCAGTCAGTTTATGTTAAAAGCTTAAAAATGAAAAGTATTTGTAAATACCAATTCTGTTTCAGCTAGACATCCAACTGCTACAATCTCCCTTTTAGCCTTCAAAAATTATCTGCAGAGGTTAGCAGTATTAGCACTATAGATGAGCAACTACTCTGACAACAGGAGATATTTTCTTTTTGGGCAGGCAGACATGAATTTTGAATAAAGATCTAAAATTAGAAAAAAAAAAACACTGACAAAGGCAACAACATCCTTTTAATGAAAATGACACCTCTGAAAATTCGTCGACGTCATGAACAGAATCTCATTTTTACTGTTTAAAATATTAAAATGAGATCTTGTCTTTTCTCTGCTTTGAGAAACAAAATCCAACATAGCATGCTGTATTCAAAGGCAAACAAATCCATTCCTCGCTATTTAGATTTACCCCTTATACTTCTTCAGAAATCAAAAACATCGTCATCATCATCATCACCACCATCAATATCATCAACATCATCAAATGACCAATCCCAGTCCTTAAATGCCAGATCAAGTAATCTGCAACAGGAGGGTTTGATGTTTAATGTGTGTCACGCTTCTATAAAAGACTTCAAAATTCCATTTGTTATCAATAAACCTTTTTAAATAAAAGACTGTGTTAAGGTAGGTGCATTCCTTCCTTCACCTATCATGGAATATGAAGATTCAGTTAGTGTTCATGTAAGCCAGGAATATTTTACTCATAGGAAATTTATCTCGCAAATCATTCAATTCTATAGAACACTTACCATATTGATTTTCCCAAAAAAATTTCAGCAAAGACCAACATGTATGTTTCATAAAATTAGCTGCTTTCTGTTTTGCTGCTGTTCTTGTTGACTGAGGTGCAGTTTTATGCTCTCCTGCTATCCCTTTCCAGACAATAACACAAGGCTAACTATTCTTCCAGTAAAATCAAATAATTTTGATTGCTGAACAGAACATAAAATAAAAGTGTCATCTGAATTTACAAACAAATACAGTAGGATTTTACTATATCCTAAACACAGTGGGATTACACTATACAGCTCTCCTGTAGCTCATTATACAAAGCTAAGCAATGCCAAAAAAGAGGATATATCAACTTGTTCTCTAGGCATTGCTGCCTGCGCTCCTTCTATGGTCAATACAGAACAAAGAAAGCAAGCGCGGCAAACCTTGTCAGCAAATGAGTCATTTTACCTATTTTAGGCATTTATTTTGGGATGGGATGAATCATTGTCTAGAGGCATTCATCTCTTTCTGTTGTTACTGAAGGATCTTAGACAAATATCTTAAGTACTAACTTCTCAATTGCTATAGCTACAAGAAATGAAACCCAGTCTAGTCATCTCTCCAGCGAGCTCAATAGATTTTAAATCAGGATTATATGCCAACCATAGCAGGCAGAGATAGAAACCTTACCTTAACAGAGAGTTCAGTGTGTTTTAACTAAAACATGCTACAGTGTTTAACATAGTTAATCGCATGCTTTAAACAAAATGGGTTTCAGGGTTTTTTTGGGTTTTCAGGTTTTAAAGTTTTTACATTTTTAAATGTGATATATCCCTCAAAAGGCTCAATATTCATTTATTATAAACTATGGCTATTGTAATTTCTAAAACACTTCAAGAATTTATTAGGCATTAAAATATATGAAAGTTGATTTTTTTTCCAATTTGGAATTATCCTTTTAGCACAATCCATTTGAATGGATAAGCAGAAATTGTATGGTCTGCATCAAAAACTGGTTTGCCCTTTCTTAAATCATCACAAAGAACAACAGCCATGAAACCCTTGGAGAAACAATTTCTGTGTGAAATTCCTAGCAGGGACAGCATTTACAGGACCATGCAGGCTGGAGGGACCTCAGGAGGTCTCTGAGCGCAACCTGCTCAAAGCAGGGTCAGCTACAAGGCCAGCCCAGGCTGCTCAGGGCTTTGTCCTGTCAGGTCTTGAAAGCCTCCAGGGGTGGAGCCTGGCCAGCCCCACCAGCCTGCCTCCCTGCCCAGCTGTCTGCGTTGGCTTTTCCTTCTATCCAGTTGGAATCTCTCTTGGTTCAACCACACCCCTTGTCTCTCACCCTCCCACCATGCAGCACTGAAGAGCCTGGCTCCATCTCCTCAGTAGCCTCCCCACAGGTAGGGGCAAGGCTGCTATGATACCCCGCTGGAGCTGTCCTTCAGCCAGGTTGAACAAGTCCAGCTCCCTCAAGCCTCTGCTCTGACCATCCTGGTGGCCTCTGCTGGACTTTCTCCAGTTTGTCAGTGTCTGGCTTGAATTTGGGGGCCCATCTCTTCCCTCAGAGGGGGATAATCTCTTCCCTCGATCATCTGGCTGGGCTCCTCTTGCTGCAGTCCCGAAGCCTGCCTTGCTGCCAGGGCCCACTGCTGGCTCACCTCCAGCTTGTCCCCAGCCACTCAAGTCCCCAGATTTAACTGGCAACTACATCTTCATTCTTAATAAAGTTTGTAACAGAAAATTAATTATTCCATATGGTAAGCCCTTGCACAAAAACCTCATAGAGGCACCAGTCAGATATTAATTGGCCATAGCAACTACAGTAATTTATAAGTATGTGGTTTCTAATTAGAAGTGTTTAAATCAATACAAATTTCCACTGGTTTGACAGACCTGCATTAGTAAGGTGATAGGTGAGATGACCTCACAGAACTACACTTTTCCATCTGTTAGGAACATTTGCAAAGCTAACTTGGAAAGTTTAATTGCAAGAATAAAATGGTCTATGCATAAAAATGTTCATCCTCCTCCTTCTCTCACCATTACAAAATATACAAAATAGAAAAAAAAAAAAATCACTAAAAACTGATTCAGATTGGAGGAGGACCACAATTAAAAAGAAGGGTAAGAATAACACTGTGTTATGAAAACATTTTGTAACAAACGTCATGAAGATTGAAAGAAAGGTGTTGTAAGGAAAAAAATTATGAGCACCTAACAACAGCTGTTGAAAAAGAATCAGAATTTATAATATACCCCTTATATGTCAACAATAAGAAACAGAATAAAACTAATGAATTCGATTGTAAACACTATACAGAAGAAAAGCATTTTACTTGTCCCCCAAGTTATCATGAATATTTCCTTGATTCATGCTTCAATCCAGTCATTGATATTTTGGTTAGTTTTGCACAAAGAAACCCTTCAATGATCAGTCTCTAAGTAGTAATTAAAAAACTTTCTACCTTCATGCTTATAATAAAAAAACCTAATCATTTAAAATGCAAATGATGAGGTCAGACTTTCTTGTGAAGTATGTAAAGTAAATCACAAAAATCAGACTGTTAGGAAGTTAGGAGGGAAGCGAAATTAAGTTACTTTGAGTCCTTTCACTATGAATTTCCACACATTAAAATACCAGTATTTTTTTAAGATCTAACTCTTCGTAGCGTAAGGCTGTTTTGGAATAACAGCAGCATCACAGTAAGAGCACGCTTACACTGTGTTCCCCGCTGTAACTCTGACAACTCACCCAACCCAGTTTTCAACCAGCCAGCTTAGATATTGGTGGCACTCTGGTCACAGAAACAAGGAGAGCAATAGTGTCTAGCCACTGCTAAATTATTTCTCTGGGGAAAAATGTTAAGCCTTTGCTGAACTGTCCATTGCTGCTAGAATACTGCAACAAACAAAACAAGTCAGACCAAACTTTCCACAGCCTGTCAACAACTAGGGACTGATATAACCAAGTATTAGCTAGTACTCAAGGTGATGAAAACAGCAGACTGAAAAACCCAGAAATTCTGTACCGTGCAATCACATAAGCACTCCCTGCAGAACGTTATCACTTCCACAATACAGTATAGGATTTTGCTCCTTAGAACTGATCCAGTAATAGATTACTGGATTGTATGGGCATTTTTTTCCCCAAATCAGAGGAACTTGTTAAGACTACTCTTTTAGGAATCATAAGACACGAGCATGAGTCCTTCTAGGCTGAACGAGGAATTGAAACCAATTCTCCCACCCTTTGGTAAGTGCTCCAGCTACTTGACCAAATGGCGATGCCCCACCTCCCATCTTCCTGCTCTCTTGCAAAAAGTGCAAGTGATGCTCAGACAGGTGCCTACCACTGCAGCAATGGGCTCCATGCCGTGGAACCCGCATGAGCAGAGACACAAAAGTGACATTCATCTGAACTAGCTTTTCACTGTAGATGCCCAAGAGCATGCCGTATGCTCCATTTCTACACTAGGAGGACATGAATCCTGAAAACAACTCTTTCTAAATAGCAACTGTAAATGGAGTTAGACATAGATATACACATAACATCTATATACATATAGATATATACATAACATACAAATCCACAATCACGTGTCTAACCTTAAAGCAGGGCAGGAATTCAAACACATGCCTCAAAACCAAGCAATAAGAAACAAAAGACATGTAGTCTTTTCCTACGTGTAAGGCCTTCTAGACTGCTTTTTGAAGGCACCTAATTCTCTCCAAGGTTCATTAGAATAACAAGCACCTAACTTCATTGCTCAACTTCAAACCAGGTACAGTAGTGGCCATCTTGAAAATTGTTAAACCTTTTTTTCTTTTTTCTTTTTTCTTTTTTTTTTAAATCTTCACCCCCCCTCTCACTGATCCTTTGCCTAGTTAAACCTCATTTTCCCTACCAGCTGCCAGTTCACAGGAACTGTTAGGCTACAGACGATGCTACAAGTTCTGCCTATTACACTTAAGAGCAGTAAGATATATTATCAGTATGGCAGGGTTAACTAACAGGAAATGCAAGGTCCTTTAAACAAGGGAACAAACATAGTGGCTCTTCTTATAATTTAACTGAGGTTTATAGAAGATGACATGCTAGATCACATTGTCAGTAGTCAACATTTGTGGTCAACTGTCCTTGTCAACATACACAATATTAATTGTATCAAAATGTTTAAAATCATGAACTAAATAGCAGGTCTTGTGTCACCTTGGTTTGGTTGGAGGAAGCTGTCGACTTGGTCGTCTGATGGACTGGTTTGGCTGTACCTTCATGGAAGTTCTGGGAGAAGACCGAGCAAAGGGGTCTGGTGCTGGAGGCTTCTTGGGTATTTTTTTCACCAGTCGGCTCACCCATTTTTGCTGTTCTTCCGTAGAATTAGCTAACAGTAGTAGATTCTTTGCCGTTGAAATATCATAGTACACTGCAATAAGAATTTTTAAACCAAAAATTAATATTGTTGTTATTCTAAACATGTCCCCACATCAAAAATTAGTTGTCACATTACCGTATTCTCACAGGTAACACAAAGAGGTGTGCCCAAGCCCAAAAAACTATGTAACCTGAGTCACAAGGAGTAAACTTCACTGAATATCATCTATTTCATAACACGCACTATCGTTTCGTATAGCAATCCGGCACAACGAGCAGTGTGAGCAGTCTTAGAACTACCATGCTTTACTGCATGAAGCTGACAACACAGCAGGTATGTACGTATATTGGCCATGTGCCATTAACTCACAGCAGTGAGCTGATCCTTGTGTAGACACCCTTAGAAAGGTTCTGATGGCTACGTACTAATAAAAGAAAAGCCTACCTGTTTATGTTTAGTTGGTGTCAGACCACTACTAGAATTCTCTGATCTATTAGAACGCCCTGTGACTCCAGTGACGATATGCATATTCAAATACCTGCTATTTACCTTTGCAAGGTGCTATGATCTCTTCTTTTTTATCCATGTGATCTTTGTGACATTTGATATGGCAACGGCGACATTCTAGAGCAGGAGGAGGTTTAAACATATGCCACAGTGGCTTCATACAGGCTTCACAATTGGTTGGAAAGTGATAAAGAGTAGGTATAAACTCATGTCCTTTGTGACAAATGCAATTTGACTTCTCTCCCATGGGCTCCACGGGAAATTCCTGTTCCTTTTTGCTCTCCCCTTCATTAGCATATAGAATCTAAAATCAAAGCAAAATAATCTCAGTACTCCTATATGACAAATGGAAATTCAGAGTAATTAAGTAGAAAGATTGAGGAAATACAATGGAATGGATTTTTTTCGAGTTCTTTTTTTAGTAAATATTCCATTAGACAAAGTTATGAAAATATTTTTTACAATGTGTGAAATACCATTTTTGTTACACTAGAAACATTAATTTATTACTGAATACCTGGAATATCCTAGGAATTTCCTTGGAGTCTGCTCTGTACACATCAGTCTGAGTGACTGGTCGAACATGGAAGAGTTTGCTACAGGAAATTATTTCAATAAGGACAAAAATGAATGTTACCAAAATGACAAATTTAAATTGACAGATTAAGTTAGGATACAACATACCACATTAAGACTTAGGGCCATTAATGATTTGTCAGTACAAATTTCTAATCACTTGATTAAAGTCCTTTTAATCCTGCACATGAACTTCCAAAAATCCTAAATAAAAAGAAGTCACAAGTATCCAGCTATATTTGCAATAAAAATGACAGCACTGAAAAACCAACATCACATGACTTTAACGACTGTGGTAGCTTTCTAACACAATCCCCTCCCCACACTCCAACCTCTGAATAACCACATTCTGTATTTATTAAGAAAATAGATTAATTAAGGTAAGGACATGTTTTAAGTGAAAATGTACAGACGCTGAAAATTATAGCCTCTCCGCTACAGTTTTCTTAACGTTTTTTGCTACAATGCGTATGGGAGGCAGGTCTAGCTGAGCTAGAGGACGCAGTTCAGTCACATCAGAGCTCAACAGAGCTACCTGTATCAGACTGAGCACCACACTACTGCTGCACCACTGCTTACAATGGATACCTAAGCTCCCAGCTCTGTAGTTCAAATTGCAAAAGTATGCCCCATTTGACGTTGCGCTCCCAGACTGGACCTCAAAGGGCCTTCTGTCAAAGTCTTTCTGACAAAGTTCACCTATAAATCAGAAGAAGGACTCTCACGTGACAATACTTACTCTATATCTAATACCATATAGGGATTAGATTGTTCTTTATCTTGTTCGCTGTCATAGAACAGGATCTTCTTACTGCTTACAATTACATACTGTTAAGAGACAGAAAAGGATGAAATATACGTTTTAATCAAGCTCATCACAGATGTGAAAGATGTCACAGCAATTACCACAGACATCGCAGTAATATTTTTCTACAATTTTATTAAATGGTAGCTAAATGGACAATAGTAGTACTGTATTCTAAGTCCATGATTTGCCAATAAATTCATTGCACAACAAACAAAAGTCTGATTACCCGATAGATCAATTTATGTTATCAGATTAATTGATATTTAAACAGATTTAAGTACCTATAAAAAGATAAAATGAAAGTCTGGAAGAAAGTAAGATAAAAGCTTTTCATTTTAATTTTACTTGCACTGGTAGTTGGAGTAAGTGTCATCTTATGACGCCTGCTTTACATGTGCAGTTCACAACTAATAGGGATCATACTCACAAAGATCACTGTTATACTTACCAGCATTGATAGCAATTTTCATAAAAAAAGCTAGTTACCTAGAAGACCTGCTATTTCCAGAATTTTGTCCAGAATGAACAATTTGACTGAACAGTAAGTGAACCGGTATGATACTGTGTAGTTACTCTTTGGGCAAAGACCCATCAAAGAGGCTACTGAAAAGCGGTAAATGAGTGAAGGCTGCACAAGGCAGATAAGTAGTTGCTAGTTTTATCTCCTAAATAAAGAATTTGTAAAGGGCATCTGCTTCCAGACTCTGCTGAATTCCAGCTACGTAATACTGCTGGGAACGCTTATGGCGGAACGTACAAACGTCTGAAGATCATGAATGGCTGTCCTCACCTCTGGCTGAACAAAGAAGTGTCTTAACCTATTACAATTGTCTTAACCTGCTCCTCTCAGACATAGCTACACCAGCTAACATATTTTATACATTTAAGTAATGAGAGAACATGTATCAAAGAAAAATTAAAGTGTTGAAAACCTGCAGTAAGTTTAAAATCCAGACTACATATGAAACAAGATCATAAATCTGGTTTTCATACCTTTTTAACCCATCCAAATTTTTTAGTGTTATTTCTAACAGGCAATGATAGCCAGCCTTCCAATCTTGATTCTGAAAAAAAGATACAGATTAAAGAACATAAATATTCACAAAACATTATTTTTGAGAATACTGTGCATTTTAAAATAGTTATCGAAGATCAATAATAAAGCAACAGAGCAAACATGAGAACATGAACTATTTAAAACTACAAGGTCTTGCAAAGTTTATCACACTAAATGTACAGGAATAAATTAAATCGTGTATTCCTGAATACAGCCAATGACCAACAATGCAATCGCAAAAAAGTAGTAGGCACGAGGAAGAAGGGGAAGAGCAAACTTGCAATTATAGCACACGCATTCCCTTTAGTAATTTTTTCAAGACTTAAAATGCTTATGTCTACCAACCTTTACCTTCTAAAACGGCATCTGAAGACGTTAGTACAGACCACACAACATCCAGTTCAAGACAAAACAAGCCAAACTACCACCACCAATAACCTATATCCTCTATACGCCAGGTAAAATTTCAGAAGTTTAGTATTCTAGTTCATATTTTTTGCTCTGTCAATTTTTCTTTTTTCTAATTCTGCCTAAAACTCCTAGGCTTTCTAATCCAAAATAAGTCTTTTTTGGCTAATCCTAAGGCCTTGCCTAAATTCAGCTGCCCTTTCACTCACTTGCAGTATTTCATATTACACTGGCATGTTAGATTGGATTTATCAACAGTATTAACAGCTCAGCCGTTGTTTGACACACACATTTCAGTAGTAACCAAAAGCTCATCAGGATCACACTTTCCTAGTGCTTGCTAATACATAGTACCAACATAGCCTTTGACCCTATTTTTATAGCTGCACTTAATACAAACATTTCTTTCCCCTATGCTTTATTAAGAGGAACTACTCAATTGCAATAATATTTTCCTAATGAGTTTCCCACCCTAGCAGGTAACCTCTACTGCTAGTGAGGAACCTCCAAGTCAAAAACACTGAAGCCTTAAGTATTAACAAATACAAAAACCATGAAAGGAGCATAAACATGCTCCAAAATTGCAAAAGTTATTTTCTTTCTCATCAGGGGGCATTTGCAGGCTCCTGCCCATGTTTAACATAGCATAAGAAATAGTCATTAGATATTCATAGAATTCTCATTTTGTCTATAGAGACTTGAAGCAAGGTTATTTATTCAGATATGCGCTGTCTTCAAAGTTTATTGCTCTATAAGCGTTGCTGTTGATGACACATTTAATGTACACACCAAGTACGTGACATAGTTCTATAATGTATATTTTGCCTCATACCTGCCGCTTTAAATTGTTCCTTTCAACTACACCTGATGCAAAGGGTAGCAAGCAAAATGCTGATGCAAAAAATCTTTCCCTGCATCCAGGAAGCATGTGTAGTTTGTTAATGGTGTGAAAAAAAATGCATTCATTTTTTTCCTATTTTTCCTCTGTAATCTCTGATACTATCGCATGAAATTGGACAAAATGAGAGTTTCCAGTTACACTTCTTCATTTCTGGTGTCCATTCTATACTAACAGATCAGAGAACGGCCAGAATATTCCAAAATTTTCACAGTACATGCTTATAAGCACTAGGAGGGAGAAAAGCCAACAAAACACAACCATCATACCTCAAATCTGTCATAATTATATGTCAGAAAAAAGTCCTAGTTTAGATATGATTTTTACTTTAGAACAAAGCAAAACCATGCACATACCACAACAGCGGCTACAAGGAAAAAATTACGTATGTACTCAACAATTCTTTTATTAGAAGCCTCACAGCAAAAACCGGAGAATGAGGAAAATAGAGGAAATGGATTATTCTTTACTCTAGTTTGATGAAGTAATGTCAATATTCCGAAACGAGTTTTGCCTTCAGTGGAAAGGTATTCACACTTTAAAGGAACCTCAAGTGAAATACAGAAATTTGAACGTAATTAAAAAACCCACCTCTGACATTAACAGTAAACAGAAGTTTTGTTCAACACAGTGTATGTGTAGTCATATAAAATGAATATAGAATTAGTACCAGAGCCATATCATTTCGTTATATGCTTTATGTATCTAGAAAAATGAATACATTTTGCTTGCCTGACCAGAATCAAATATAAGATTCAAAATAAGGCAAAACAATGTAATTACACAAAGATCTGACTTTTTGGTATCTAGTGTCTTAGGGTCATACAGATAGCTGCAGATACTGGATAGAGGCTACCTGTAAAACAAGGCCATAAGGCTCATTTATTCAATGCTTTCATAAGAACGGTGGTTTTATAAATGGCAGCAAGCATCTGTAAACATTTAGAGGAAACAGGCCAGTTATATTTGTTCATGCAAACTTTTTCATGTCTTTGATGGCAATGTTTACTGCCACCGCAGTGTGTTTACTGCCAGATTTGTTTTCTGCTTTTTTTGGGGGGTTGGGGTTTTTTTGTTGTTTTTTAATAATGTATTAATATTGTTAGTTTTGAAACAGACAAAATGAACAGTAAGAACAAAACCAAACAGTTCTCAGGGATGTCACCTGTGCTATCAACTTCTGTAGGGCTGTGGGAACAAGACAAAGGTTCTTCCTCTGAGTCAGAATCAGAATCGAGAAGCATGCGAGAACTGGAAGGCTTAGTGGCAATACTGACAGAGGTAGAAGAGTGCTGGTAGGTAAAAGACATGGATTCCATAGTGTGGGATTGAGTGATATGGACTAAACATAAAGCATAAAGGAGGAAAAAGGTAGAAAAGAAGTCAAAATAGAATCTCTAAGAAGAGAGTATTAGTTTTACATTTCATCACATAACACAGTAATTGCAAAGTAACTACCACAATAAACTGGAAAAATATTTAGTTTTAATGGGGTACAACAGAATTTTTTAAAGAGATTTCTTTAAATAAATGTAAGATGAAGTGTGATTACAGACAGATTTAGTTAGTAGGTGGATAGTGATCACTATCAAAGCATTAATAAGATGGTAGAAACACCTGAAGATGAAAAGCCACAGAATCATCAGAACTATGGTATCATCAGCTTCTATGGTAAAACACTGATATAAAACCAATTAATGAAGAAATATTAATAAAATTAACATACCAGGGAATCCGTCATCCGCCTCAGCATCTCCAGGTCCACTGCCTATGCTACTGTTGTCTAGACCAATGTGTAATGACTGTAGCTGTGAACGAAGCTGTTCAATGTCACTGTCTTTGCTGTCCAGAGTCATCTGGAGTTCAATCCTTATCTGACTCTCTTCTGCTATTTGCTGTTAGGATAAATTACAAGATTTCCCATTATCACAATACTCAGTTACTCAGAGAAAATGTAAGTAGAAAATTACACAGACTTTGCAGCCAATCTCAATATATATACTGCGTATTTCTTTTGGTCACGGGAAATTCAGGAATACAGACTGTATACACTACCTTAAAGCCTGTTATCAATTCAATGAGAATTACAGAAAATGCTATCAATGTTTATATTTGCAAAAGGATCTTACCGCCTGCATTTCATTTATTTCCTTCTGATATTTGATCATCATTTGGGTTAACTTTTCTCGTTCAGACTTCAGTTCCATATGCAGTTTCCTATTTTCCTTTTCCTTCCGCCGTACATCAGTGTCAGCTCCACGTTTGACTGGACCCTTCCGATTCATGATCTCAGCCAATTTATTCACAGCCTTCCCATGGGGAAGAAAAAAAATGACAAAAAACACACCAATAAATACAGAGAGTTATACTGTGAATAAATAAAGTCTTCTCACCTATACACGACCAGACACTTTTAATCTAACTGTAAACTAAGATCCCTGCATATCCAGTACTATAAAGTTTTAATTCAATGTACTACTTAAAATTGAAAAGGAGGTAACGATACCATTTTCGCTTTAAGCAAGCATTTGCTTCGAACACTTCTACCCGTTTAAATATTCTCTTCTGTTTCCATTAGCTAGCCCCAAAATGTATCTTTGGATTAAAACGCCACTTGTTCTAAAAAACAATCCAGATTAAAATCAGAAATATACTGTCTTATGGAACTTACAGAGGAATATAAATCAAAATGGAAACCAGTAAAATACAAATTCATTTGACTGAAATGAAGATTTTTGCTGGTGGACTGCATCCAGATTAGGAGTTCCTCTATCATGAGGATCCAGTTTCACTACACTGAAAGTCTACTTAGTAGAAGCAAAACAAAAGATTAATATATTTTGTTTCAGGGGCAAAAAAGAATAAAGTGTTAATGGTATATATAGATAGTTTACCATGGAAAGTTTTCTATTAAAAATTATTTGATTCATGAACACTATCTCTTCATTCATTTACATACATTTGCTTACCTGGGTTTTCAATGTTCTTTCATTCAACAACTGTTTCTCAAATTGTGCTTTAATATTTCCTACATTTGCTTCTTCTTCTTTTAGCTTTGCAATTTCTGTGGCAAGGTAATTAAAAAAAAAAAAATCTATGAAAGCTCATTACAAAAGAAAATAGTACTATTAAAGAAAAAAACTGGTTTCAAATTAAATTATGTTTGGTTCAGAGAATACATACGTTCTTGTACTTCCTTCAGTTTATTGTTTAGTTCTTCTTTCTCATTAGCAAGATTAGCCACATCACTAGTTAGTGTCCTATTTGCTTCCTCCAACTACAAACCAAAAAGTACACATGACTATGTAACAAAACACATTTGGCATATGAAAGCACTACAGGACAGAAGGAAATACTTCAGAGTGAAACCAGGGTAAGGATAACAGGACTAGCTGTAAGAGGGGTAGGGGCAGAGAAGAAAGAATGATCAGAGATGCATGGAAGAAATATGATAAGAGATTTTCTTTTTAAATTTCATTCATAGAAAATAAGTATTTTTAAAATGTCAGATACACTTGTATATCACTTACCTCTAAGTAAGCTAAATACAAATGGGTAACTCAAACTGCAAATAAAACGCGAGCCCGTGTAAACCTCTACCATAATCATGATTCATATTACTCACGGAGGCTATGGTGGCATCTTTCTCAGTAAGTTCCTGTTTATGCCTAGCCATCATCTCTTTAATCTCCAGCTCTTTCATAATCTTCTCTTTTTCCAAATCAGAGTACTGTTCTTCAGCAATGGAACGTGCGAGTTGTTCCGAATCTGCTTTTGTCAAAGTAATCTCTAGCTGAGCAGCCAAGGAATCTCTGCAAATTATTGATACATACTATTAACTCTATTAACTTAAAAAATGGAAGGTTATTGGGGGGGGGGGGGGGGGGGGGGGCGGCGACGGTAAAAAAAAAAAAAAAAAAAAAAGCCCAGCCACCAGTGTGTTACTNGGGGGGGGGGGGGGGGGGGCGGCGCGCGCATTTAAAAAAATAGAATAAAACAACAAAATGCCTTCCTAATCTTTTATATATTAGCAGTACAACTAGTAAAATCTACCTCTCATCCTGTAACTCTTGTATCTTTTGCTGCATTTCTTTACAAAGTTTGGTCTTTTCCTCACATTCTTCCTTAAGTTCTCGAACTTGCGTCTTGTACAGAGTCTAGAATTTAAAGTTGGATAGAAAAAGACGTGACTTGCATACTCTAGCTTCAAGGTACACAAAAAATGATACAAGATGACACTGTATGCAATTCTTTAATCACACACTCAATTGTTTTGATTATTTTACTTTGTTGTTGTTTCAGGTTTTTTTTAACTTCCGTATTTGTGATTGAATAGATGTACGATACACATTTTAGATGTTTGTAAACATAGTGTAAAAGAGAGTCTCAATGTGAATACCACTATTTGATAGAAAAATCAGTAGTATCAGAAACAAGGAAAATCAATAATTTTGTTTTTTTACTCTTTTAGATCTTTGTTAGACAGAAGGAGGTAGAATTTAATTTTAACCATACAAATCCATTAAAACAACATGACGATTAAAGAGCAAAAAAGTATAGGAGGAAGGGAAAAGATTAGAAAAGCATTTGAAATTCAAATTTTTGTGAAATGGATACAAATCTGGAGTTCTAGAAATGAAAGAAAAATTATTTTGCTCTGTACACTCAAATGATTGTATACAGTTAAAGTGACAGACAACTGCAAGTGCATTTAGTGCAGGGATTTCAAGACAGACTGCCTGTGGCCTATCCACAGCAGTCAACTGACCTCAACTCTCCCTTTCTCTCCTTTAATGTGTGCAACTTCTTGATCTACTAAAATTTCAGACAGTCCTTCTCCTCACTGACCTGAAGAGAACAGTAAAATCTTAAGTTTCCTTTAATTCCGAAACAAGCTTTTTGGGCTCTACCTGCAGTGTGTCAGGCTGTGGACTGTTAAAAAAAATTAAAAACCATCACTAGCATATTGAGGTTAAGTACAATACCTATTTATTCTGTTGTACCTTATCACAATAAAGCAAAAACTCCCAACAGATCTTGTATTGGGTTTGCATGGCAAGGTTTTGGTAGCGGGGGTGGGGCTACAGGGGTGGCTTCTGTGAGAAGCTGCTAGAAGATTCCCCTATGTCCGACAGAGCCAATGACAGCTGGCTCCAAGATGGACCCGTGGCTGGTCAAGGCTGAGCCCATCAGTGATGGTGGCAGAGCCTCTGGGATAACATATTTAGAGAAGGGGCGGCGGGGGGAACCCCTGCAACTGCAGCTGAGAGAGAGGAGTGAAAATATGTGAGACGAACAACTCTGCAGACACCAAGGTCAGTGAAGAAGGAGG
>VYZW01001806.1:0-30227 GCA_013401315.1 Balaeniceps rex | reverse complement strand
AGGCAGTGGGATGAAAGTCATTATATAAATCCACATCATTGTTTTGATAAATGTGCTTCATGTTGAATATAAAAATAACAGACAGGAGGTGAAAGGTTGCTCACAGTTGTCTCACAGCAGAACAGTCCCATTTATTTGTTCCCAAGAGAAACATGACTGCACAGATAATATGAGAGATATAAAACTGGAATTCTGTCCTTAATGAGGGTTTTAATGAGTAAAGACTGCTGGGCTTATTGTCCTCTGCTAGAAAGCCATTTTAAAGGGACTCCACTCTATTTTTATGTAAACGTCCCCATTTCATGAAATAAAATGAAGTATGCCCAGGTTATTGAATCTTTATCTGATCTTGAATCTTTATCTTTATGCAATGGACAGGCTAATCAGTTCTGCACAATAATGCATGATGATCTGAATGGCTTTGGTTCATCTGCAGTGATGACCACCAAAGGTCTATTCAAGTCCTTCAGTCATGTAAAAGAAACAGGAGTCTCTCTAAGAAATGGGCGATGAAAGAAACAGCCTGTGTGATTCAGAATCACCATTTTGACTCCTGTCTTCTGGCTGAAGAGCTGGGCTGGTGTTTTTATCCAGGCTGCTCCTCCCACCTCTACCTGCCAGTGTAGTAGATTTCTCTCTGTGCGTCTATGAGTCATCTCAGCTTCAGCTTTGATTCCCTTTGGGATCTGGTTCAAAGATAGTCATATTCTCTCAGATTGTTCTTTTGAGTCTTTGCTGATGTGTCTATGGCAACTATCAGTCCTCTAAGACTTCGCTTACTAAAAAAAAATAAAATTTAAGTGATGACTGGGAAACAGAAGCTTTTTAGGTCTGACATACTGTGCATAGCACTGCCAACAGTGTTCATAGCAAACTGAGCAATTCACCCAGTATGAACACAAGCGTCTTCCTGTAATTTGGACACAAAACCACCTGTTTTAAGGCCAACTGCTGAAGTCTGCTCGTCTCTATATACAGAAACACCATCCACCCTCCTTGTCGTGGTGAGTTTTTCCTATTGATCACACTAGCCACTTGCCTCTCTGCTTCTTCCCACAGTTTACAAACAGCATAAGCTCCTCCTTGCAGATTTGTTGCAGTACAAAAACCAAACCGTGGCTTCCACAAATTGCATCGGATCTATCGTGTGATCCTCTGCCACTGCTGTTCTTCTCTCATTTGGCAGTCTACTTCAGCAGGCATCTCCCCATGTACAGCCCAGTTTATAACTGCGTCCTTCTTTCCACTGAAGAAAGAAAATTCTGCACACTGAAGATCTCTGCATTGATTTCCATATTTTCTTTCTAGAAGTTCCCCAGAAAAACTTTCTGTGGGGGTAATTTATTGACTATTTATTTATTTATTTATTTAGTCACTAGTTAGCTTACAGAAAATGATCGTTACAGAGGTTGACTGCATTCTGTTCAAATCAGTGTGCTCAAACCTTGCTTATTAAAAATAATCTATGTTTATAATGGAAGCGATGATCTTTCCTTAACTATGGCAATAACAATTTTAATGCACTGAATTTTCTTAGCATTGCAGTAGGTTACAGAGGCAGTAATATAGAAGATAATCATGACTAACATTGTTTACACAAGGTTACTGCAAGATCAAAGACATTTTCCAGTAGTCTCCATGCAGCTCCAGGTGTAATTTAACAGCAATAATCCCTAAAATCCCCTTTGTGCTGCAAAAGCACAAGGTCTGGTGTTTTCTTTCTCTTCTTTTTAGAGTGCACCTTAGCCTGCTAGTTAGATGTGGCACATCCAGTGAGATCACTGAACATTTTCAAAGACCACGTACGCAGCATACTGGTGGTCAGGCCGGTAACATTTCACACTGTATGTAAAGAGCAGAAAATCTGAGCACAGGACTCTACGGAGAAGTACAGTATTAACCAGGTTTGAGAGTGTAAGACCCTTTCATTATAGAATTGTGTAGTTCCACTAATTACTTTGGGGACTGATGATGTTCAGCACTTCAGAGGCTTAGTTACAAGCAGCTCTCTCCCACCATCTTGCACAGGGAAAAGCAAATCAAGTAGGAACCCTAACAGGCATTTTTCTATGCTCAAGGGAAAACAGAGACTTTGGAGAGGTTTTACTCCCAATTTCCAAGACGGTATAGTTTTATCAGTTGAGAGTTTTGCCAAATGAAGAAAAAGCTTCTGCAGTGGTATCACAGTATTGCAATGCTGATTTTACCCTCCTCTTTCCCAGCAAGAGAAATATGGCAAATTGTATAATTCTCCTGGTAGCTGAAATGCCTCTGAGTTCCTTTACTGCAGTTATAAAAGAAGAACCATTCGCGTACCTTGGAGAGGATAAAAGTAGTCGGAATGAGGATGACTAGAATAACTTTGATTTTCCTCTGAGAACAAAACTGCTGTTGCATTGATTTAGCCACAGTGAGTGTTTCCTAATATGGGCTTTGAAAACTGCAGTGCATGTTAATTCCTGTTACCCTTTTTGTATATGTAAATGTGTGTGAAGAGCTTATGTTTAAAAATAGGGGTGGGGATGATTCTGAGGGGCTTTGCTATGGAAGAAACTTTCAAATAGGACTAGACAACTCTAAGGGTCCTGTAAAAAATGGTGCAAATCTCTTTGAACATGCCTCTCACCTGCAAGAACAGCTCACAGTAAGTCTTAACCAACCAAGGAAATAATTTGCTAAACTCTAATGAAAAATCAGATCTCAAATTGTTACACCATTTAGATTTTTACCCTAAATAGAAATGATGGAATGATTTCTGGACAGTAATCAGGTCCTGTTTTGATCAGCTTTAAATCCACTGCTGTTCCTTTCCATGGATGCACTATTATCTTAGAAAATGGGAGCACCCAATGTGACCTTAACTATATTTGTACTTCTGCTTGCTTTCACATATCTCTTCTCTGAACAAAACAGCTCTGATATTATCACCTTCCTTCTTATTTCCCATTCTCTCTGTCTACTCCTGACAGTTTTCTCCATTTCTGTTCCTGCTAGAACAACGTGGAAGTGTGAGCTGCACCTTGAACCAGACCTGCATGGTCAGCACACTTCTATATGTTAGTTAAAAGCATTGTAATATCCATGTTCTTTTCTATTTCTGTCTCTATAAAAAATAACATTTCATTTATTTCTGCACTGCCACTCTGCAATGAGAAGACGTTGTCTGTATTCAGAGCATAATGACACACATAACCTTTTTTTTCAGATGTTATTTTTGCACTCAAAACATTCAGATAGCTTAAATTATTTCTCCTTGTGTATATTTATTTTCTGGCATTTCTAAACACTAACATATTTTTTCCTTAATATTTGAGTCTGATAGGTCATTTTAGATCTCCTTCAAATCAATCTAGCTTGGAATAGCAAAGAAATGACAAGTCATCTACAGACCTCTGCTAGGGCTAGGAGTTGTGTGTTTTAAGGGATGCCTGATAGATTTAGATACTTCTATGGCCTGAATGCCTATGTGTTGTGGTATTGCATTGCATGTGCTGAGGACTTTTTGAGTTAATGTTCAGCATAAAAAAAAGCTTGATTATGTAATGTGATGTACTGGGTTAGACCACTAAACGCTTTGAAGTCAGAGAATGAGAAACCCACAGTTTAGTTTATCAAGGAAGGTATTAAATGTTGATGCCTTGAGAAAATGGCACACATCTTCAATTCTTTCACACTGCAGTCTGAAAAAAATCACAAGTTGACTTCTTTGGGGAGCTCTACTCCTCTTATAGGGAGAAATTGAGTCAATGGTGAAACTACCGCTATTTGATCATAGTTCTTTTACGTATTTCTCAGAGAAGTGGGTGGGTAGATTGGAGAGTGTATGAACCAGAGGTGCCAGCTCATTGCTCACATCAGTGTATTCCTCACCTGGTTCTGCATACTTCTGTGGAAACCTTTCTTCTTCCTGAGGCTGAGAGGGAAAGTAGGATGTGAGGTTATCTGCAGTGCGATACTTGTATCCTCCTGCTGGCTGTCTGATTGTAATGCTGTACCATATTCACCTCAATGCTATAACAACAAAATCCCATGATTTTAGATAGGAAGTTGAGATGTAGTTATTTACACACAGGCAGCCCATGATGAATTAAATACAAATTAACTCAGAGTGAACTGCAGTCTATTACCCCAGTGAGCATGCAGAGTAACTCTGGCTCAGCGGCCCGTGCAGGAATGGCTACGCTGATGTGCACAAAGACCAGTTACGACCTGGGAATGCTTTGATCCTCCTAATTGCGAAGTTTTCCCACTGGCTTCATCATACTGGTGTAACCTGGGGAAAAGCTGGTCCCGGATTCTTAGTCTTTACCAGGCATTGCAAGGCTTGAGCAGTCTAGAAATGTGACTGTAACTGAGACTAAGTCAGGGCTGCCAACATTTTAGTGACTGGTTCCGTGTCTCTGTGTGTGTGTGTGCGCACGCACATGCACGTGTGTGTGTGGGTGCGCATGCACATATGTGTGTGTGCACATACATGTATGCGTGCATATATTTACAGAAACAGCTTCTCAAATCCTCTCTAATGTAAGAGCACCCTTATTTGCTGATTTTAGCAGCAACACAGACACTTATTTGCCAATTTTAACAGCAATTATATGAATGATTTTTAGGGGGACAGATGGCTCAGTGGTCGGTAAGGCCAGGGGAACATTGCCTCTGTGTGTCGAACAGACCTTGATAGTGCCAGGTGCCAGGGATAGCCGGCCTGTTTGTATGCTGCTAATATGTCCTGGATGAAGATATAAAATCTTGTGCTTCCCTGACAGTAGGATTTTATGAAAGTCCTGCTTTATTTTTGGTTGGGAGCAAAACAGATTGTTGGACTGGGAGTCTCAAAGATTGGTTTCTAATGCTGGCCCTGCCATTGCCACGTCATGGGATCTTGTGGGTCACTTCACCTCCTCAGTTTCCCTCCAGCTCCTCTTCACTTTGTAAGTAAGGTCTTTGCTGGAGTTAATATCTCTTGCCACTTTCTCTCATGAAGCAGACAGTAAGAAACTCGCAGTCTTGCTAGAGGCAAATTGGCTTTGCAGCAATAAAACAGTTAAAAATTCTCAGTTACTCATTTTTCTCCTACCTTGTTATTGGCATAACTTCACCGTATCTGACCATTTGTCAGCAGAAGCCTAATGTACAAAGAGGTGTAATGAAGCAGAGCACATCTCTGGAGCCACCAACATTTAGGATGAAATATAACAATGAAGATAAACCTCCAAATTGGTCTCATTCCACAACTACCCGCAAGACAAACTGCAAATCATTGACAGGACTGACGCCATGTTGCCCTTCATACTGAGAAGACGTGTTTGCAGTGTGAGCACACAGAGGAAGCACCATCTTTAAAGCTGCAGACCTGAAACTAACAGCAACACATGGAGAACGCTAGTCTTTTTGAACTTTGTGGGACTCTTTGTTCTGATCTTAACAGAAACTTCATTTTCTTTTAACTTTGTCTAAGTTATGTTGTTAGATCCTTTTTGTTTAAAGACTTTTCCACATGATATTTTTCAGTGGACCACGCTTGTGACATTTGCTGTGCGTCAGAACGCCGTGAACTCGTTGAAGTGTCCTCAGGAACCCATGAATATGAGTTCTTTTTTTGGCTTCATTTTTCACTGTTTTTGCTGGTTGTGTACAGTGCAGAGCAGCTGTCCTGAACGTTATCACTCTGTCCTCCTTACAAGGGACACAAAGGAAAAGCCCTTTGGAGGACACAGCTTTGTTTCCCCTTAGGAGCTTCAGCATGAGAAAAATGATGGTAAAAGAGGTGAGAGAATTTGTGCTAACTATAACAAGAGGGATCCAAATTTTTTTTTAATGAGCTAGGTTATAAAAAGAAAAGTCCTGTAATAATGGTTTCGGAGATTTAATCAGAAGAGTTGATTCATATTCCAAAAATGATCTTTGTGCCAGAGTTACATCTTCTTTAAGGGCCTGCATTTTAATGGTCCACCAATCAAACTAAAGATCTCTTTGTGGACATAAGATGGCGACAGTCCTATTTTAATATTGTGATGTCTTTTAATTGCCTTCCCTGCACCGCCTGTGCCAAATAAACCCAATCCACCAGGAATGGGTGTCACTGGGTAACTCAATAGGTTGACACAAACTGTCCATCCACTGGTAGAAAATAAAGTGTCAAATGGCTGTTTCAAAGGAAAAAAAATCCCCAGCAGAAACTCTGATTCGGGAGTACTGAAACTGAGAGTAAAAAGTTGTATTTGTTACTGAGATTTTTTCGCTGGTACAGAAAGAGCGTGACAGTGTTGGGGACAGGGTGGAGCAGCTACACAGCGGCTGCTACTAGTGTAGCATCTAACCTGGCAGCACCCCGCTCAAACTTCTCAGTTAAGTAAGGAAAATAGTATTCAGCCCATACAGCTAGCAGAAGAAAGCCCTCCTTACACTGATAAATGTTTCCAACTGCTGAATAAAAAATATTGTATTTTGAATAAGAGATGTTGCACAACATGTTATACAATAGCAATATTGATTTAGAGTCGGAATAACTGGGAGGTGTAGTGCCGTCCTGCTACGCACCGTCTAATTCAATAGTGTCGCCGTTTGATTCAGATGAATCTCCTGAGTGTAAGCGAGCCAGTTTTCTGTTCCCAAAATTGATATAATGCCCCCAAATATTTGGATGAATTATTTGAATTCCTGTATTTATTTACATTTTGATTGCTACAGATGGAATAAAGTCTCTACTTTGAAGTTTTATTACATTAATGGAGCTAGCTTAGTGCAGCCTAACTAATTTTGGAAATTGTCTTCAACCTTTCCAGTTCTGTGAAAGATAATTTCAAGTACAATATGATGAGGCCTGAGTATGTTGTTTCAACACATGGCACCCAGCTGTCCCCAGATATATAGAGGTGAAGAAAAAGACATGTGGCAAATTTCTTAGTCAGCAAGAATTTTAGCTCTCAACAAAATTAAGTGTTTTTCTTTTGAAAAAACGTGTTTTTAGAATAAATAACAATTTTTCTTTCAGTTCTTATTTTTTTCATTTTCCCCAGTACCCTTTCTCCTGTGAAACTTCACCTCCTCCTGGGAATATGCACTGTGATGTATCCTGACAAACAGAGACAGCATCATAAGATTTTAGGAGCTGTACCTATGCAGTGGACTCGCAACTTTGTCTTCAGGTATGCCACGGCCCTTTAAATGATTTGTAAATTTTGGCACCTGTCTTCAAATATGTACTTCTTCTATGTTAAATCTCCAACAACAGCTAATGAAATGAGGACCTGCTGCATGGGGGTGGCAGGACCACACTGGGGTTTGTCCACAGGTGACGTGACACTAAATTTCAGCCTCACGTGAGGGGACGCATGCTCTCACCTGCGGTTGTCTTGTTGGCTTCAGATTTGTCCTAGTTGCGATGGAGCGTCAGAGGGATCAGTTTCTGTTCAGCCATCCTTGATGTTATGTCCTTTCATACCTGTGAGAGAAACTATCTACGCAGGTGCCGGTGCAGAAATACATCAGTTAAGCTGTGAACAATGAACTACTTTCTTCTAACACTGAATGCAGGTCCTGAAAAAAAAATAGGACAGGTTGCACAAGGAACAAAGATTTTCAGTTCAGACAGTGCCAGGCTTGGTTGCAAGTGGTGGGTATGAAACGCCTTATCAGATTTTATGTTCAGCTGGTGCGTGCAGCGTAAGAAAAAAGCTAAAGTGCGTGTATTGCACAGGCAGGTACTGAGGATGCCGTTGACTCCATTGACTTCTGTGTCAGGCTGAGAAACTTTGAAAATCTGTTTTCCCCGGTGTGGATGTCTTCTCTGTTGAGTGTACCATGTAGTAGATGTTTTAAACTCCTTGTATTTCCTGATGTGATTACTTTTGGAATAAAGTGCAGCTGAAAATGGATTTACACTCTCTAATTTCCTTCCCTTGCAATGTGGCAACTTGAAGCTTGGCAAATATAGTTTTTATAACCTATGAAATATGTGCTCATAACCTTGTATTTTAACATGAGCTGCTCACTATTCTTGCCTTAATCTGAAAACCCTGATAATAAACATGTAGGCAGGGAAAACTATTGAGACCATTGACTGGTGGTTATAATAACTCTGATTCAGTACCTTGAATGACTAAAATGAAATTGAACCTGATAACATCAGGTTTGTGCATCCTGTATTTTCTACCAGCTTTTAATCATTTTTCATAGCAACTCCCCATTACCACCCTGTCCTGGAAATGCATTCCTCCATTGTTCTCTGGCATTACGGACTCCTTTTTTTTCCCTTTCTAAATAATGTTTCTTGCTCTCATTCATCTGTGCTCCCTGCGTATCACCAGGTAGATTTGATGGATTTCTCATATTGAAAACCGTCTGCTCAGTTGTTTTAGATAATGTAAACCCATCCACCAAAATGCAAGTGGATAGAAATTCCTGCTTAACTGAAGCACTCATTCTGATCCTTCTTTCCAACACTTGCCCTACAGCCAGGCCTGCGCAGCTGAAATCTTCCAGAGAGAGCTGGGACTCAAAACGCATCTTTGGAGTTGTCCAGTTGGCTGTGACAAGAACTGATGGGACCAGCTTGAGGAGGCTGGCCTGAGTGCATGGGAAGACGCATGAAGTATCTGAAGAGGGAAGGAGTCATACACCTCCATGGTAGGTCATTGTGTCCAAAACGGAAGATGTGGGAGAAACTGGGAGGATAGCATTCACAGAAGTGAAGAAACTATGGTAGACAACGTGTGGCTAGACCCCGGGGGAACTGCAGCGTGGGTTCAGATGAGCCTGAGGAGGAGCAGAAGCACGAGGAGAGGCTCCCCTGTGATCCAGGGAAGTTCAGCTCCTGCTCTCCTGGCACAAAAAGGCAATCAAAGAACTGGATATGCAGCTGATGGACTTCACAAAGGAAACAAAAACTAAATAAAACTGCTTATTTCTATTAGCCAGGCTTTCCCCTGCCCTGGTTTGCTCTGCACTTACAAGGTGGAGAGCTGTTTCTGCAAAGGGCCGTGTCCAGGGCTGCGGCCACCATCTGGGCCATTGGATGGAAAATGCATCTGCCATCAAGACCTCAAGCTGTGGGAAAAGCCTGAAGGACTGCGAGGCATTCAATCAAGTTTGTAAGAGCAATGTAGCGGGTCTGTCACACTCATGACTGAACAGTTGTATTTCTGCTGTGTTTTGACTGAGGAGATTTTCTGTTTGACCTGCCCATGTGCAGAAGCACTCTGGCATGAACCAGATGGGCTGTACTTGGGCTAGAAAGGAAGTATTTCTTTACATTAACTTTTTCCTTAGCTATTTCTCAGCCCAGTCAGTTATAGTTGCTCAGGTCACTGCTCAGCAGCACACATGTGCATGCCGGAGCAGGCCAAGGAGTGGGGCAGGCAAGGGAGGTTCTTGGGCACAGTGGTGGGTGTCCCCATCAGGTGGCCATGGGGGAGGCACAGCTGTAAGCACTGGGTCCTCATTTTTTCTCAGCCTGAAGGACACTGGTATTACACAGAGCCCAAATGCCAGTGACTGCATCCAGCTGCATGAAAAAGTGTCTCCAGAGTTTGTGGCTCCTAAAACATTTAAGTTGTGGTATATGTAATTCTTCACCACCTCCCACAATGGGAGAGGTGGGATTTCTCACTCAGAGGGATGCATGTTGTACTGACTCTGTAGAGTGAATATGTGCCTCCAAGTGGAATTTCACAGCCCGGCCCTCCTTTTTGGAGCTCACAGGGCTTCTGGTTTCCTTTGGCAGGAGGTACTCCACGGAAAAAGCCACTCCCGGAGGGAGCAAGTGTTACTTGGGCTAATTACCTTGCATTATTTACAATCCTGGAAGCGTCTAAGTTGATCTGCTGAGTGCAAGAAGGGGAAAGTGACTACAGCCTGTAATGTAACTTAATGTGAACTAATGAAAATTTAAATAAAAAGAAGCAAACAAGTCCCTAATGAGCTACCTGAGCCAAAGTTCCACAAAATTTAATTAATTTTTCCTTGATATTAAATGTTATGATGCAGGGAATAATCCGTGTCAAGGGCAGCAGTGACTAATTTCATAGCAAGAAGTGAACTTTTGTGTGCGATTGTATCTCACCATATGCCTGGAAGAAGGTACAGAGGAACAACAACTGAGGACCTCAGGTACAGAGATGGCAGAAACCAGCTGCTGGATGGGGCAGGCTGAGAGCTGACATCATGACGTCAATACAGGCAGGAGATGCTTGGTTTTTTCAGTCAAGAAGTAAAGGAAAATATTTTTAGTGCGTGTTTGGAACACATCTGCATGCTACTGATGGTTTGTCATTGGTTTAGGCTGTGATCTAAGTCACTGGTAAAGCTTGGTCCTAAATAGCACTGGCCACAAGCTTGCAACCCTTTGAAAACACTTGGTCAAATGCCCAGGAACACCAGGTATATAGAGCTAAATCTTTATATCTCATGCTTTACCAAAATAAACCCTTCCAGAGGTTTCACACAACCATTTGGAGGGCAAGAATACCTATCATGTGCTCAAAACAGTCAGAAGTTCCTCCTGAAGTAGCCCCTGCCCACAGTTGCTGGATTTTATGTAACTGCAACATGGAAGTAATTACTGTAGAGGTAAATATTTGTTTGCTCAGTGGATTCATGAGTGGATTCATATCTGGCACATGGCTGAAGGTCTGCATTTCCCTCAGCTGTGATCCTATTTATTACCCCACTTTCAGATGTCCTGCCCTGGCATTACAGATAGAAAATATACCTGGGATTCACTGAATTGCTGCTTTATGTACCTCTGCCTCTGGAGTCGGCTTGCTGTGCTGGCAGAAGCAATCCTCACAAAAGAAGGCAGCTCCTCAGTCCTGAAGAGAGACACTTTGGTCCGAGAGGTGAGCAGATGGGCGATGCTGGCAGCTGCACCAGCTGCTGCTGCAGGTTTTATCCATATGATTTCCTTCTGGCAGCAGCTGATGCTCTCTTTGTCTTGCCTACAAAAAAAAAAATCCCCTTCCTGTTGCTGACTGAATGGGAAAAGCAGATCAAGAAAATAACAGCCCTACCTACAGTGCAGGCATTTTGGTGGGGGTTTAGAGGGCTGGAGGGTGATGCCTCAGCATCGGCCATAGCCCCACCATGGTCAGGTCACTGCCTAGGGTGAGGCAGCCCCAGCAAGCAGGGAGGGAGGTCTCCTGCATCCCGGGGTTGCCTGGTTTGAAGGGCACCATCTCACATACATTGACAATGCTGGGAGTCAAGCATTTTACCCAACCCAGACTTCCTCCACTGGCTTTCCCTCTGATACCTAATTTAATGTGCCATTTATAACATTAACCACTTTTGGTTATACCAGTAGTGTCTCTGCTCTTGAACACGTTCCACAAATCACAAAATATTCAGCTGGTGGTAGAGGCCGTGTCTCCAAAAGCCAGTGGTCTGCCAGGAGAGCTGAATTTGCACTCCTGCTCTGGGGAGACGTTATTTATAGAGCTAAAGACCCAAAATGAGAATTAAGAAATGATGTGGCAAGTCTCATGACAAAAATGTTGTCTGAACTTCTCTGACCAGTTTAGTTTGCCACTCTCTGATGAGGTACTGACTTGACAAAAAGGGGGTGCTTGATTAAGTGTCGTTTGGTGAGCAGAGTCTGGGACAGGTCGTTCGTCTCACGGCTGCAAGGGGTGCAAGGGTCGGCTGTCAGCTCTGTGATGCTGTGTGACAACGACCCCAGGCCACCGCAGGGGAGGACCCTTTGACAGGGAGAAGGAACCGTGTTTCATCCTGTGTATGTCTTGCATGTAATTTGTCGCACTTGCTGATGGCACAGTGAAAGATGAGCTGTTCATCCCTTCTCAAGTCTCTCCCTTGCATTTGCCCTCAGACATTTAATTTAATGTATGGTGTGTATTCCTGACCGCTTCAATGCCAGGAAATCTCTTGCTATAGCATTTTGATTGAGCTTAGTTTTTTCACATGTTTTGCTGAGAATATGGTTTCACAAGAAATGCAGCATTGCTGCAAATCTTTTGTTACCTGTTGGTGCATGAGAAGAAGTTAGAATATTTACAGATAAATCTAAAAATATTAACATAGGAAAATAAACAATGCATTTGTGAATTAATCCAGAGAAAAATACTTGTTTTTTTTTAAAGTGGGGATGGAGGAGCAGAAGAGCTGTCAATATTATTTTATGCTATCTAAGTAGCGATAACAGAGTCAGTCTTCTGTTAACATCCTGTTTCTTCTGTTTGTTTTGAACTTGGCTTATTGAAGGCAAAGACCCGCATTATTTCATAAATGTATTGGGCAAAAATGCCTTGTAAACTCACTGACGTGGGAGAAACTAATTAGAATGAAGAGGGAAGCTGTGTTCCAGGTGCAGGAGCCATTAGTATTCTTCTGCTCTAGTTCCCTGAACCACTGCATTTATTAACCTTTAGCCAGATCAGAGCCAATTTCTCCTGTTTCTTACATAATGTTGGAATTATAATTGACAGCACTGATGAAAGGGAGAAGTCTCCCTGAAACTCAAATTTTTCTTGCTTTCATGTATAGGGTTTTAGAACAAGAGTCTTATCAGCTGTGAATAATTGCATATCATTAACTGCGTAATGGAGATATATGTATATGCATATTAGTTGAAGTGGCGTATATATTTGGCTGGAAAATGTTATGGCATTCTTCAAGCAGCATCAGCGATGTGAAATTCAGTGTGCACGGCATGTTTATGTAACCAGAGCGACATTACTAAAGGGGTAGGAGAAGATGATAGATGTACATTTGGGTGCAGTTATGGAGGACTTCTTGCTAGCAGGCTTCAAAAAAACCCTTTCATCCTTGTGGACAGTTTATCAACATTTGGTGCTGTGTTAGTGAAAGCAGAAGTGTTTTTTTAAGGCTTCCCCTGCCCCCCTCACTATGCTTGCTGCTTTGAGGGTGCAATGTTTCCTGTGGGACTTGGAGTTTCCTGCCTCATCACTGAGAGTGTTTGCAATGGTTTTCTCTGGTACCTCAATAGGTTTTGCTCTTCTAGGAAAAGTTAGTTTTGTGCCGGTCTTGTAAATCCCAATTCACAGCAGATTTTGAAGTCTCTAATAGAGAGAAAAAGCTGCCAAAAAACTATTTGTATGAGAGTGGTAAGTTGCCTTAGCCCTTAAATCCTTTTGAACATTATGAAAATCAATCCATTTACAGTCTTCTGATTGCACCCTTTATTTCTGTGTTTTTTCCATATGGTTAGAAAGATGGTTCTTTTTAACAAAATTAGGTGGTGTATTTCCAAGAGGGCAAGTCTCTGCTCCTTAAAGTGACTAAGCAGTTACTCCAGAGACGATTTTCCTTAGTGCAGAAGCTGCGGCTGCCACGTGGCTGTGCGATAGGGGCTTCCACCCACGAGATTAACCTGGCTGCAGTGCAACAATTAATTGCTTTCTGGCACAAGGAGTATCTTGTTATTGCTTGTAGTTCAGAGACAATTCAACTCACACATGCATACGCTGGCATGAAGAAAATGCCAACTGCTCTTATTTCCAGCAAAACAGTGATATAATTGTCAAGCTGATGAAAAACAAAAGCTTCCTCTAATTTATTTGTTATTAAACGAAGAAACAAAGAAATCTGCTGTTTAACTAAGGAACACTTTCCACACTTTGCTGCAAAACCAGCTAACACTTAACACTGGGACAATTCACGATGAAGTTGTGGAAGTATTGCTGTCAGATGAATCCTCAGGTTTTCTTTCCCAAATACAAACTGCTGCTTTCTTCTTGCTCCTATTGAATTAGAGCCATTTAACCTAAGCAGAGCTTTAATGTATGGTTCATTTTATCCTATTGTTTTGCCAGAATTACAGTCACTTTATGCAAAGCATAGCATCAAATTATAGGAATATTTCCTACTTTAGGCTACTTTATACTTTCTTTTAAAGAGGAAAATCAAATACCGCCATTTTTTCTTAAGATGACTTATGTTTGCCAGTTTCATCTTCGATTTGACCCGGGGATTTTAGCACCTGACCAGAAAGTTCTGGGAATCAAATTCATGGTGAGTGGAACGGCAAGTGCTGCACGGTGTAGTGCACAGCAAGGAGATGAAGAGAGCAGAAAGCACATTTCCACTGGTTGTGTCGAGATAAACGCTTAAAAGATAGTGCTGCGACTGATGGCAAATAGTGGAGCCTGCAGGATTGTTTCCAGAAACAAATTAAAAAATGTTCAGCAATGTATTAATTGCCAATTAGAAAAGAATACTGGTAGGGTTGCTGTAGTGATTAATTGTTTAGCTTATTAAATTATTTTCCTGACATATGATTTTTTTTCACAGAAATAAATTACTTTGACTATTATAACTTATGCTTTTGTGAGAAAAAAAAAAAGTTATCTTCTAAGCCAGCACAATTATTTTCTCCTATATTTCTATGGAAAGTAATAGTGAGGGTTCGTCAACACTTGTAACCTGCCTGGAAGAAAATAGATCATCAGAGACTTCATTACGCTTTCAAACAGGCATGCAAAATATTGAACCAGACCCTTACAATCAGAGAAGTGTGCAAATGTAGGGACAAATTTTGTGAGGAGCACCAGTTTTCCGATCAATCAATAAAATGCAGTAAAAAACCAGGATTATGTTGTCTTTGAGGAAAGATGGAAGGGGCTTAGTGAATTAATTTTCCATCAAACTCAGCATTTTATTAAAGCAGAGATGGAAGTCCATGTATGAAACCTTCCAAACCATCAATCATGACCAAACACCAAGCTGGACATCATACCAAGAAGTCATATAAAACTGAGGCATGAATATGAATGAAGAAGTGAAACAAAACTGCATAAACCTGCAGTTAATCCAAAGATTGGCTTCAAAAAAATGTAAGCCCCTTCTCCCCCATTTTGTAAGGCTGTTGCTAGCATGGGGCAACCTATCCAAACCGGTTAGTTGGTCAGTAGATACTAGCATTCAAACATGCAAATGGATATTGTGTTGCTTCTTGGAATTTTTTTCTAATGTTTGTTAGATACTTCATTATATATTAAAGATTCATCTTACTTGTGAAAACCAATGAGATTAATGATTTCTCATTAATCAGGACATAAGACTCTCCTGGTGAAGCAGGTCATATTATGAGCAGTTAGCTTTTCATTAAGGAAATTTCAATGTAGTCTCTCCTTTCAACTTTATAATATAATTTAGCAGGAGGAATATGTTAAATACAACAACCTGCTGCCTCCAAATATTATCATCCTCAAGCTTATAAATACAGTCCTACCACAGGGGGGACATACTGCATCTTTGCAAAGCCCAGATTACTGATTACTGTTACTTCACTGCACTAGGTAAAGTGACCCATGCTGTTCCCAGGCCATAGTGACTCGGGGATGTGCCTATCCTTGACCCCTGTGCAAGGACGGGTCCAGGCCATGCAAGTTGACTCTTTAGTCTCTGTAGTTGTATTTTCACTTCATTCTGTGTTGAGGAAGAGTGACTCCCTTTTCAAGATGTGATAAGAAATGGCCATAATTTGGCTGATGAGAGCTATAAAACACAATAATGTTTGGGCTTGCTGAGCTGGCCAGCAAGAGCTCACCATTACTGCAGCTTCATTTCTCTGGCCAAAACACCCAAAGGGATTCAGAAGGATGACTCGCTGCCCGTGCTGGGTGGTAGAGCATTAAAGAGTGCTACTTAAGCAACTCCTACTTATCTGGAGGACATAGGAAATGCAACTGGGTTGATTCAGTGCTAGATTCAGGACACAACAGTTCTGTGGCAGGACACTTTTTTTTAATAGCCTTTACCTGTTTTATTATCCTGCTGAGGTGTGGTGCTGGAAACATTAGTCTATGCTTGCACTGTTTTCCTATCGCCGTACTGAAAGGTGTAGTATCACCTTTGTGTCCCAACAGGGATAGCGAATTAGATGAACTCTTATGCTGAGATCCCTCCATCTGCTCACTCATCCGTGGGTGGAAACACTACAGGAGCCAGTTCTTCATCCAATTATATCATATATATTGGCACAAGATAGGCCAAACGAAAAAGGGATCTAAAGTAAATGAGTTCAGGTGATGTTATTGGTATAATTATATCAGTTAATTTGATGGTAGGTTTGCCCATGTAAACAAGCTTGGAGGAACAGGCCCTATTCAATGGTGAATTTAGACGATAGCTTAAGTGAAGAGATTTATGCCTTTTTTAAAAATGTCTCTGAAACAGGTATGTTGTATCTGTTTCAATTCTCTTTAGTGCTGCCTATAATCATGCTCCTATTAAAACAACACTTTTAGGGACTATTTATTTGATAGACTCTCAAGTATTCATTACTTTAATTACCCAGTATAAATTACCCAGGATACTCTATCCTTGTTTGGCTCAAAAATAATTACTTGTTATTATTCAGGTGCTAATCACCAAATCTTAATCTTTTGCTAGTTTATTATGGATTTTCAGAGGAAAAATTAAAGGAGAGCCTTAAATATGTCTCTTCCCTAATTTGTTTAATAACAACAGTGCGTCCATTCTGGCTCTGGAGAACTTCCACAGATCATATCAGACTGCAGAGACAAGTAATTGTCTGCACATCGTGCTGGGAAGTGACAGGATGGCTGTCCCCCTTGCTGTGGGATGCTATGTGCTCCAGCTCTTTGAGAGTTGCATGTGAGCATTGCTTGATCCCAGTCTGATGGGATTTCTTCTTGGCACTTTTTATACAATTGCTTGGGTTGTTCTCCAGTGGTTCTGAGTGCTTGCTACTGCAAATGAAGTCAGCTCCTGGTGATGTACTGTCTCTGATTCAGAGCAAGACCTCAAGGTGGACCATCTGCTGGCTGTTTTCCTCTCCTTGATGCACTGTAATGGGTGAAGCTGCTGTGTGTTACTGGTGCTTTTAATGAGGGCATGTGAAAATGGATCTGTGCTTGTATTTGCCCATATGCTTTTTATTGAGTTAAGACTTGAAATCCGTGAGGTTGAGTTGTACTGCACAGGTTTGGTTCATAAGGATCTTGCACTGGCATGAGTACCCTGCAGTAACTCTGGCTTTGCTCTGCACAGAAGATGGTGGCTTTGGTGGGTGCCCTCTGAGATGCCACCTGGCTGTAGTATAGTAGCAGAGGTGTTGCCCATCTCCAATGGTGAATAAGGGTTAGCCTGTGGACAGACAATCTTTTACAGGCCTGGCTGGGGTCAGTGGCATCCGCAGCTAGCGCTGACTGAGCACCAGGTCTGCAGAGTGAGTGTCCGGAGCCTGACCCTTCCAAGCCCATGAATCTCAGAGTTCTGCATGCAGGAAAGTGAACACACAGAAGACAAAAGCTTTTCTTCAGGCCATTTTCCCTGTGCTCCCAAAATATGAGAACATGTGTATGCAGAGTAGGAAAACAGTACATTTATAAATTAGAAGATCACCTTATTCTTGCTTAGATTTTCTGTGGAGACCCTGCAAGCATAGTTACAGACTTCTGTGACCCAGATGGGACAACAGAGACTCTCTGTTCCCAGTCTGCCCCCAATCAGAAGGTCACACTGTCATGCTGTACCTTGACAGCATGCCATCCTGGCATTCCAAAATCTGCCCATTGCTGATGCCAGGTGTCCCTCACAATGGTAATTTTTGAGCACTTCTCAGTCAGTGGATCTCAAAATCATTTATAACAGAGGTAGTATCACTGTCCCCGTGTTGCAAACTGTTTGTAAAGATTTTTTGTAAGGTCACCTATCAAACGCATCAAAGAGCAGAAATGAGACCCATAGTTTAAGTCCTGGTCCTATGCTGCGTTTACTAAGCTGCAGTGCTTCACCTGTACACAAAACATACACTGAACCATATCGTAAAGATATGGTGACTAATATCCTAAAAATATGGTGAAGCTCTAGCTTGTAAGAATAGTGTTTTAGGAGGTTGTACTGTCTTGTAGACCATTCACTGTAATCTAATGGTTTGGCACATGCCAGGAGTAGCCCACAGCATTTTATCTCATTAGTGTCATCACTGGAATTGTTTATGAAAATTCTTGGTTTATCTTGGTCTATCTACTTCCAGTCCTGCTCTATAGGAAAAGTGATTTTTTTTAAATCAGATTTAAGATATTTTTACCAGTGCTATTTCAAGCTGATGTGATTTTTCATGGCAATTAGGTGAGCAAACAATTACACAGCATGATGTTGAGGGTGTGAAAAATGTAATATAACCCATCTTGTCTATAATAATCAAAGTAATCCTGATCAAAAGATGATGTGAATTGTGTGTGAATTAATTTTATCATACAAATGTCTTTAAGTGTTGATACTCTTTGATGTAGCCATGTAGAAAAGCCCTAGGAATCAGTGAAGATTAGGGGAAAAGTGACTATTTCTGGTAACAAATTCTACCCGCTCATAGTCATACAGACAAATAGGCTGTGCTAAATCACTTTACCAGGCTTTCCAGTGTCTTTTTTTCCAAACTTGATTTTTTTATATTTGGCTATCGAGCTGTTGGGAGGAAGGAGGGAGAGAAAGAGTGTTGTCTTCAAGGGAAATGTGTATTTTATTATTACTATATGTAAAGAGCTCCTGATGTTGCACTCAGATTTGAATTTTCTTCTTCCAGAAATGCTAAATAATTTTTTAGTTTCCGGGTGAAATGAAGGAAACCTCTACATTACAGTTAATTTGGGCTTTACACCTGTAAGAGCCTCAAACTATTGACTTCTACATGCCTGACACCTCCAAGTAGCCTCTGCCTGTGTAGGTCTGTGCATTTTTCCCTCCAGAACATACTGCATCCTCTCACAGACTTGGGCTTCCCTGGGGCATGAACTGTACAAGCATGCAGTTTACCAAGTGCACCATACCTCTAGTCTGCTTTTTCTCCCTGAAACTAATTCTATTTTTGTCTTTGTTCCTAACTTCTAACAACCTTCTGGCCCAAGAAGAGACAACTGTCCATATCATACCTGTCAGTAAGGCTTGGCACTAAGCCTGGTTTAAACTGAATAGGAATATATGAGGTTATACGCCATGTTTATACACTTTAAAAGAAATTAGTTTGAAGTGTTTCCATTTGAACACAAAATTTCCAGTTTGTCACTGAAAAATGGAACTGATTTCAAGTTAAAAGCGAAATATATGATGATAAAATGCTGGTCATTCTAAATGCTCAGGTACATATCTGATAACATCATAACCTGATTTTTATGACACCCCAGCCAAATGCAAATGAATACGATATGTGCCCTTGTTTGAATTTCATTGTTTGCCAAATGTGGCAGGACAAATCTGAAAAATTAGTGAAAAAGCAAGTAACTTTTTGCTCTGTTGGATACAGTTGCAAATGTCTTTTAATGATATGTGAGAATATACTCTGACAAATTCACCAATGAACTCTATTGATTCAATGAGCTGTATCTGTTCATTTGATTCCCTTATGAACCTCACATGTAATAGTGTTCTGCACTTCAAAACACACCTTTTCTTTTTCTTGAAGTTTTTGCTTTTTACACTATGAGAACCCTTTTGAAGCAGCGCCCCTGTTCTTAATACTGCAGTATTAACCTCCCTGCAGTAGTCAGTCATTTGCCGATATTTGTCAATATGTGCATTCAAAATTAGTAGTGCTAGTGTTTAAATACGAGTACTACTTAAATTATATTTCAACTAACAAGCTGTGGGAGTCTCTGTTACCAATAACTGCCAGGAAAAATAATTTCAAACTGTAAACTTAATTTGGAATTCACTGTGTGCCAAGAATTACTTATATCTGTCAGGGCTCCTCAACAAAAGATTCAGCGATAAAGCAGGTATTGTTTAGAGTTTAAACTTTCTTACAGTAAGTTCCCAGACTGATATCTTGTTTGTTCACTGTCTGGCAAGAAGTAAAATTTTTTGTCAATTCATGTATAAAATCCTGCAAAATGGAAATGCTACTGATTACTCCACGGTACATTGAACCATGATGGAAGATCTGGATAGCAAGGTCTTATTGGATTTGGCCTCCATTCCTATAATAAATTTCCTTTATTCTAGGAAGAGAAACTTCTCATAAATAGCACTTGTTTCTGGCAAATTAAATTAAATGGAGTGGGTTTCCTTGGCACCAGCACTTGTGACTGCTGAGGCCTGCAGTAAGAGCAGAAGTGTCCTACACCACACCTGAGCTGCATGTAAGGTATTTGTGCTGGGGCTTTTGTACACTTGCCAAGGCCTAAGAGAGATTGAATATGACTGAAGCTGATGAATGCCTTGCCAACTGCTGCACATTTGTGTTTTATAAAGCATCCTCCATATTGTGGTCAGGCCCAGAAAATAGACTGAATTGTTATAAACTGTCTAATATGTCATGGCTTTATTAAAATAAATACCAGACAGTGTGAATGAAGCACTTGAAGCTGCGAGTGCATTGAGATCTGTTTGCGGCCACTGCTGAAGACAGGAGACTGAGCTAAATGGACCCTTGATCTGAACAAGTGCAACATCCTTATAAGCCTCTTAGTTTTTGACTGTATAGCTTACTTAAATGACTTAGTGTTCATCAGTTAGTTGGTCTTCTCAGGTGGAGCTATTTGCTAGATTTCCGTAAACCTGAAAAAGGCAGTGTGTTCAGTTACTGATGGTGTTGCCTAGTGGTTATATGCATGATTATAGGAGATCAGAAGAAAAAGTGGGAAGCTCATTGATTTTGGTTATAGTTGTTATGTAAAAACATGGCAGTGGATCACTGTATGTGAGTAGACACAGGAAGAGAAAAAAAAATAGGTGCTGTTCATATTTCCAGTCATTCCTATAGTGCTTTTGTGTGTGCTCATTTGTATGTTCATGTATTGTGTGCGGGTAGTGTGTGCAGGGTCTTAGCTCAATCCTTTCCTAGTAACTAATGCTAAGACATTATTTTGCTAGGGAAAAAGAGGTTTTGCTTTCTCATTTTCTAAGTATTTTTTCAAAATAAAAAGGAAAAACAGTGAAAATTGTATGTATTGTGCTCTCGGAGGAGGGAAAAGAAAAATAACATTAAAAAATACATGTGAATGTATATTAGTGTTCCCATATTATCTGAGCAACATGCAGCTTAGCACCTAATTGTTTTCCAAATGTTATGCAGCTTATGTAGGACTTAGAAGCTAAAGCTTCTAAAAGGATTCTGCTAGCCCTAGGTGCAAGGCCAGTGAGATGAGGGTACATTTGAGGTCAAACAGCTAAGAATGCAAGGTTAACTTGCTAAAGAAAGAGTGCTAGAAAATGAGAAGGTGCATCCTAAGCCTGCTTAGTCCCAGCTTCTGGCCCTGGTTCCCAGGGCTGTCTAAGTATTTTGCGGGAATACATCATTGGATAATGTGCATAGTCACTACTCTTTTGCTGCTGTCAACATTTCTCTAGTTTCAAACACGAAGAAATTCCCTCAGATGACCTATTCATGTCTTCTAAGTTTCATTCCTTCAGGGCATACTTCCATGGAGTTATTAAAGATTTTTATTATCCTTTCATGAGTGCATAACATTTGAGCCTTAAAGTGTGGTCTGGAATTCAGTTCTTCTGGAAAGAATTGTTTTTCCTTTGTCCTTTAATTCTGTTGTTGTAGCAAAGCAGAACACACTGCAGACAGTGCCATAAAATTTAAATAGTTAATGTAAAAATCTTTTCCCAGCTGTGACAGGGTAATATCAAAATGTTCTGAATTGCTTATCTGTTTGTTAATGAGAAATAAGGAGTATTATAGATATTAAGAGATTCCCTAGGGCTAATATGTTTGAGGTCCATGTACTGAAAGTTTCTAATGTCTAATAAATTATAAACTAGCAATGTAGGATAATTTTAAAAAGTTTTAAAAATGTTTTTATTTGTGGGTTTTGTTTTTTTTTTCCCCCAGATTTTCTTTGGATAATGAATACAAATACATTGCACCTTTGCAATTCTTGTCTGTTTTCATACGAAATTCGTGTTCACATAGAGAGGCCAGCGCACATTTGGGAAATGTACTTGCATGCAGGCAGCTAGGTTCATTGTCCTCTTGTGTCTGCAGAAAGCAATCAGGAAAACATCTGTGCTTAGCTAGAGCTGATTTTAATGGATTGGGTTCAAATGTTGGCAGAAGGCACACGCTCCAAGAGCCGCCAAAAGATGGTTAATTGGCTGTCAGCTTTGGAGCCTGACCATTAGCTGGGAGACACAATACTTATTTACAGAGAGTCACAATACTTATTTACAAGGCAAGCAGAAAGCAGTGGGAGTCTGTATGGCTGGGAGGAATGGGAATGAAAAGCGACAGGGTAGGTAGCACTGAAATGCTGGTGTTGTCTTTGCCAAAGGGGGTAAACAGAATAATGCCATCAGCTACAGCACTTATTCCTTCTCCAGTTAAAAGTAAACAAAACCAAAAGCAAATTAAAAAAAAAAAAAGAGGGAAAAAACATAGTCATTTGCTGAGGGAGCTTTCTTCTGAAGTGTGTAGCACTAGTCATTGCACTTCAGGAGCAGGCTTTGTGCCAGGTTTACTGAAATTGTGCTGCTAAGTGGCTAAATTATCAACTTTTCTTATTACAGGTGTGTGGCTGCCTTAAAGGGAGTTCAACTGCACTTTAAAATAAATAAATAAATAAAAATATTGACAGCAGCTGGGTTTGCTGCTCCTTTAGAGTCCCGCCACACCCCCTCCTGAGAGAGAAAATAATGCTCCTTTCGTTATTTTTCTCTTGTCCTTGACATAAAACTGACTGAGCATAGAACCACATGCTTGATGGGGTGAGTTATGAGTGCAAGTTTGTCTTCTCAATATGCTGGGACTTGATTGTTTGGCAGTTCCTCCTCTCTCTATGTGGTATTCTTGAGCTTCTCTAAAATATTTCTAATTAAAAAAGAGACTAGGAAAGTGAGGGATTATTTTCCCCACATTGCAGGAGAATAAGTATGCTCAAACTGCTTGTAGACTTTTAAACTGATGTAGGAAAATGGAAGTAGGGTATTTTATAGCTGAAGACAACAGGCGGGTTTCAACTTTCTAGAGGAACAGACCCCTCTGTTTTGGAAAGAGCAGGGCTGCTACTTTGATGGACTGGTCTGGAAATTGGTTATTGGAAAAGAGTCCCATGCTGTGCCTTTGAATGAAAGAAAGCCTCATAACAACCATTGCATCTTCTGACTCCTGTTGCCTCACACTTGCACAGTCATCTGCTTTTTGACCCCCTTCCCCATAGTTATGTTGTAGTTTGGTTTCTTAAAGGGAAGGAGTGTTATGGGCTTTTGTTCTGTCTGCCCAGTGGCCCCTTGTCTCTCTGCAAGTTCAAACTGCTGGCCAGTTTGAACCACAGTTAGCAAAAGATGTTAGGTTTTTTTGAAACATGGCTGGATGGAGGAGGAAAACCCCATGGTTGCCTACAGAGTGCATTTAACTCTTAGTTCAATGCCTATTAGACATAGTAAAATCCACTCAGATGCTCACCTGTAAGAGCTAGTCTAATACTTTAAATAAATCTTAATTTGTTTACCACAACACTTTAAAAAAAACCAAACCATAAAAACCCACCACGTCAGAACACACACATGAAAGCCCTATTAATCAGATTTAAAGCATAACAGCAAATGACTTTAAAATACATTGAGATGACGTATTTTGGACAGACATGCAAGTGCTTTATTATGCCAATTTTTGGCCAACATATTTTTTTTAATGTGTGGAGCCCTAATAGGCTGCAGTCCTTAGACTTTTGTTTCTGTACTGTTAGACAGTGGTAACAGGAGTTAGAAATGCTCAAATGAAGTATGCTTTTTTTATAAGCAAGAAGAAAAAACTCCTGGGACCTGAAAAAAACAGTTCTCTCTTCAGTTTGACAGAACAATATCTGCACTAAACTGATATGTTAATTGAGTCTGGCAGCCTCCATTTAATTGTGAGTCATTGCAAATGATCAAGTTAGTCAGCTCCTCAGTTGCAGTTATGTTTTTGTAGTGAGAATAAAAGAAAATAAGTAGCACGTATAGTTTTAACTTTTTTTTTCCCCTAAGAAGCTCTGCAATTTTGAATATTTAGAGATTTGTGATTTTCTTGATAATTTTTTTTTTTTGTTAACCCATTTCACACATTTTTGACCGCAATAATTTTGGAGTTTACCTATGAAATTCAGTCTCACAATTTATTAGCTGTTGTCACAACCATTGCAGATTTAAATGCATATGGGTATCAATTAAGCACAACTAAACTTATTTGGCATAGTTATGCTACAACAATATGCCAGTAAATTTCAGTACTGGCTAGTAAAAAGAACAATGCTGTGACAACGAGTATCCCCAGCATCTGGAACCAAATTCACCCCGTTGTGACTCACATGATGCTGTTGTTGAGTTAGAACAAAAACAAGTGCTATGACTTCCTTCAACAAAGTAAGGAAGATACCACTGTGGATCAACCTCCTGAGAAATATCCATATTTTTAGTCTAAAGAATGGTGGTGGAAAATATGGAAATAATTCAGGAGATTAAACTCACCTTACCTGCTTATAGAAAGTAACCAGTAATTTTTATCTTCTGATTTGTATTATACTTACTATTAAGAAAACTTAAGTTAGGCTGAAGTCTTATTTTGCTAGGTGTCAAACACAGTTTAATTGTACCCATATCAAAAGGCTTTTACTCCAAGCTGTCTCAGTTGAGAAAAGAGAGGGTGGAAGGGAAAAGAGGGACAAATCAATAATGATGCCTGCAAGGTCTTTGCAGAACTAGACTAGACTATTGGGACCACTGCTAAATCCATTTGGTTATTACCAGTTACTTGCAGACCTAAAGAAGTGTTCTCCATCCAATTTGCCAATGAAGTCTGGTTTATAAATGGCTTGATTAAATCCTCCAAAAGTATTTAAGCTTTAGAAGTTTCTTCCTGACTTCTGTAAACCAGAGTCCTAATGCACCTGTGAAATTCTGACCATTGTGTAGCAACTCTTCTAATAACTACATAATAATATCCTGTGCTTTTAAAATGCTTTCCAAGCAGAAGATAGAGTCAATTTTTTTTTTAAAGTAAAATTTACGAAAGATAGAGGAAAGAGCTTCAACTTAAAAAGGAACATGGGAGAAACTGGTGTCTCGGATATCAGTTCACAGAAATCTGCATTGGTGTAATTCTAAACTCTTGAAAGGGTTTCTGCTATAACGGTCAGTGTTTGCGTTATTCCCACAGCTCTCGCCAGTGACCAGAATGTTTGGAATTGCTATTTTGTGTGTGTTCATATATGAACATATTGTAAAAATATATAAATAAAAAATAATCCAGGATTCAGAAAAAATAACTCAATCTTAGAACAGCTTTAAAACATTACAATAATAATTGGTATTGATGTGCAATACTGGTTAATTAAGGGCCTACTACTCCCACATGAATAAGAGAAAAAAATTGTGAATTATCTTCATCTATGTAATATCTCATCTTAGAAATATAGGTTAGTAGGACTGGTCCCTGATCCTTTATCTGAGATTAAAGATAATTCCTAAATTCTAACATCATATGGAGAGGCTGAAGCTTTCTTTCTTTCTGGGGTAAGATATCATTACAATAGCTATGCCTTTATATAAAAAGGAGCTGTGTATAACTTACATACTTCCTATGATTAATGTTGTAGTTATTTCTGTTGTGCTAATGCATAATGCTTCTTGCATTTGCTTTTGTAGGACGAACCTACATCCATCAGTGGAGACTTACCTTGCCAGCTTCTCCACTATTTTTATTTAGCGAATTCAACCATTGCATTACCTAGAAGGATCTAATTAATCATTATGTTCCTAATCTTGGCTTTTATTGAGACCACAGTTAATTAAGTTTACAAATTGACATGGCAAAGTCTGATCCAGACAAATTACCTCAGAGGAGGATTTGTATCAATAAAAATCTCTGGACCAATATATTGTTGGCTTACACAGCTGGTGATAAAAATCTATCCGGGTAGCCCTGAGTTGGGGATGGCTCGTAAATGCAGTCGTGCGATGCGTGCCAACTTGCTGAAACTACCTCAGCAAATTAGAAGTTGGAGAATGTCACGAGCTCTTCTAAACAGTTTTGCAGTGAAAGAGACTGATCTTGCAAGGTGTTCAATACTCCAGCTCCTGCCTAAATCAATGGCTTCTCCAAGTCTAGTATGGCACTGCTGAAATCAATGGGAACAAGATGGGGCCTTCCTCAAGTTTCATTGGGAATTGTCCAGTGCCAGCTGGGACAGCCACCCTGACACATTGGAGGCCACAGGTAGCGAGGGGCTGATGCTGGCAGGGGCTGCGTGGACTGGGGCAGGCCCAGGCGGCACCATGGCCTGTGCCAGGTGAGGAGCCAGGAGCTGAGGGAGTGGGCAGTCAGGCTGGGTGGCAGCAGGGAGGTTCTAGAGACTGACAAGATCTTCATGGAAACCTTGGGGACACAGTGCCTGAACCCCTATGACTGCACAGGAAGGCATGTGGCCATGCTTGGTACAGAGACTCTCAAAATGGGGGAGGCTTAGCCCTTGTGAAAGACGGCTCCTCCTCCTGCAGCTCTGCAGCTGCACAAGAGGCTCAGCGCCCTGGTAGCTGCTGAGGGGTGAAATCTGCCTGTGGAGGCCTCAGAGCCAGCCACATGCTGACAACACATCTGCAGCAAGGGGTGGTAGTGGCAGAGTCCCTCCTGTGGGGCACAGGGACCCCAACCTGCTCCTCGGGTGTGTGTGGGTGCTTGTTGGGGGCCCAGGACACTGTGGAGAAGGTGCGGGGGCTTGTCCAGCTCTGGGGCTATTACACTTGCTGTTTATCCCTGTGAGTGTCAATGGCAGGGCCCGGGAGGCCTGGGCAGGGGGCCTGGGTGGGGTCTCCTCCTGATGGGATCCATCTGGTGCTGCCTGGCTGCCAGCCTGCTGAGGAGAGCTCGAAACTAGGAGCAGTGGGAGGGAGGTTACAGGCCACAGTGAAGTGAGGCAGCGGTGGTCAGGATTGAAAGTGAGTGTTGCAGGGTGATGGAAGCAGGGACCTCAGGAATGATAACACAGGACAGGGAGAGGCCCATCTCAAGTGCCTGTACAGAAACACACGAAGCATCATTTGAGTAACAGCCCTGGTGGACCAGCTCATGTGACTGGAGTGCTGCTATGGAAAATCAGGCAGGGAAGGTGGGCAGGAGGAGATGTGAAGGAGCAGCTTGAATGTACACAGAGCTTAGAAGTGCTCCAGGCTGGTGGAGATCCTGTGGGGCAGGTCCAGAGGAGAGGCCTGGTAGGTTTGGGGTTTGTTAGTCCAGTCCCCAAACAATTCAGTACTTGTGTTTCTAGAGTCACAGGTAAAAGGAATCCTTCAGGTTTGTGCCAGGTGATTGGTAATATAGTGTTAGAAACATGTTAAGAACACTGGGCATTTGTTCTGGAAAAATAAACCTGTGTATGAATGTTTTACTTTACTGGATCTCTTATTTTTTCCCAGTGTAATCAATGGTGAGTATATTTAGAAGTGTTTTTCCAGCAGTATCTGCAGGCTGTGCCGATTACATACAATGATTTGCTTAAAGAGTCCATTGTTCTTTGCAGAGGCTAGATAAAGCACTGCAGGTTTTTTGTGTATTTACTGTGATACTATTTGTCTCATTCCCTTTTTTTTTTGTCTTAATTCGAAGCATTTGTTCACATTCTCCACCTTGCTGTCCGCTGTCACAGTCTGAGCTCAGCAGATGACTCTAACCTCTGCTTTAAGGATATTAAGAATCCTGCACTAACTTTAAACCATGCTGATGTTTCTGTGGCTACAGTATAAACGGATGTGTGATAGATATCTCTGTTCCTGTTCAGTGTGGTGATAAACAGTCTTGGATACTGTTAGACCAAAGCTGTAAAGGGCAGGATGCTTGGTTCATGCTGAGCCAGAACTACATTTTTCAGACACATTTGAACATTTTAGTACAGAATGGCTGAAGTTAGGCCTGTGTAGTTTGCTGAATGAGAGCGCAATGGTTCTGAAGCAATCAATGATGGGGTTCCTTTCAAAGGAAGACCAAGTAGGTGAATGAAGAAGAAATTCGTGCAATGGCCACTGAAATGCCATACTGTTTTGCTGATCTTGGGCAGTATTCATGAAAGGGTGGGGAGAAGAATAAGCAAACTGAAGTGTATTGTTCTTTGGAGAATCTTAAGAGAAAGATTATATCCCTTGCTGTGCTGACTTTCCTTTTAATGATAAAGGTCTCCCAAGTATTTTGATTCTTAGTTTTTCTGCACTTTGGTCTCCTTCCTTAATTAAATGTTGAAGGAAATTGATGGGAAGCAACTTATTGTTTTATTCTGGGTCAAGTGCTGTTTGAATCAAGTTGATCCAAAACAAATTGGTTTTGTGTTTTATTGTTTTTCTAGCTGTCCAGCAAACTAGAAATATTTCTGATTTGCCAGCTTTTCTTTTCACCTCTGCGCCAGGAATATTTAGGTGTGTAAGTCTTTAAAAAAAAATCCTTGAAGCTTAGATATTTTTGCCCTTACTATGAAAATATTTTGGAAAAAACCCTGAATTTAGATATATTGTTATCTTTTGCTAATTCTGAAAACATTAGCAGGTGAAAATAAGCTTGCTTTTGTAACAATAGTTATTGTGATACTTAAGTACAGAAACACATCCCTGCAGTAACATTTTTCAGAGTAATGTGCTATTACTGGAACTAAATTATTCATATTAAAAGGATGATTGATCAAACACAAGCAACTATAATATAAGGGCTAGAACAAGGTCAAACTTAATTTACAGGTATATGGAAACTAATAAAATCAGTAAATTGCACATGCAGACAGGTATTTCCACTCATGAATATCGTTTTCATTGTTATATTTTATAGCCTGTCACCCCTTCTGACTTTCTCATAGACTGCAATGTGTATTTATTCATCCTGGCCTGCAAGCACTTTACAAAATATTTATTAAAGGTAATATTAAACCCAGGTCCTCAGTTAGTTATACACTCCTATATCATACAAGAATTGGTATAAACCTCTTGCAATATTTTGATATGTCAAGTAACGATTATACTAGTTCAGTGATCTCTCTCCCAAGTACATGCAATCTGTTCTCAGAGGTACATAATTCACAAAAAATGTAGAGCCAACAGAATAATAATCATGAGTAGTTTATCTGGTGAATTTCCCAATCAGTTGTGGTATAAATAATTTATGTATGAATTTCAACATTGCATGCATTACCATTCCTAAACAGTGATTACGCCTTGTTGGAGAATCTGGGGACTCCAACTGTGTAATAAAGCAAGTACAATTTAGGACAGGTCAGACAGAGCTTTATTAACTATGGTCATCGTGAGAGAACAGTTGGACAGCATCTCCCCCCTGCTGCCCTATTCTCTGCCAAGTGATTGCAGACCCAACCTATATACTGTGTCAGAGAAAGAAGAAAGAGGCGAGGAAAAACAATAATTTCAATGTTAACAAAGCCAGGTATCCATCCCTGGAGTCCTTAAGTAGCTTGCTAACTGCCAGCATTCTAAGGAATCAAACAGTAAATAACATGACAATATGGAGAGATGGCTCTTGGTGGAGCCTAGAGTGGCACACCCAGTATTATCTTAGCTCAGAAGTGAGGAGTTGGAAATAATCGCAGACTGTTAGCTTTTAGGCAAAGGGAGTCTTCCTTTAGTACAGATAACTTCTTAGCCAGACCTCTCAATCATAAATATTAATAATTTTACCACCACAGTCAATCCCTATTACACAGCCAGCAAGGAAAAAAAAAAGTTAAGTGCTGCAATAACTGGATTGAAATACCATGCAACTTCCCTGACCAATCACACAGGCAACACTGCTTAAGGAATTAAGATGAAGAATTTAATAATTTGCACTATAATCAGTGGCAAAGAACAGCAAATATGAATATGAGTGTCATGAGTTTTGTAACAGGTTAGATGGCAATGCAGAGTGCTTCCTGATGCTCTGTTTAGTAGAGACACTGCTATGGCTGCATTATGGTCTCAGATCTTGCTTTGCATGTGCTAGAAAATTACAATTGTACACAGGTATAAAGAGAATACATGCACTTATAGGGGATATTTAGTAACGCATCAAAGAAACCCACGTCAATTGTTAATCAGCACAGAGACATTACAGGTCCTAAATCTGGAGCAAAAACATTTTGTGATTTGGGGAGGGGGGGGGGGGCCACAGAGTAACGTTCTTGTGCTCTTATCTTTGTCATTGTCACAAGCAGACTTGATTACCCGAATTCTCTTAACGCTAATTATCTGCTTGTATCTGACCCCTCCCGTGAGTTCATCCTTGAAACAGGAGGCCGATACAATCATAGAATCATAGAATGCTTTGGGTTGGAAGG